>CM062290.1:58840931-58895931 GCA_031216915.1 Pictodentalium vernedei | reverse complement strand
CAGGCAGGCTGACAGACAGGCTGACAGACAGACTGACCGACACTGACGGACTGACAGACAGACAGACTAACAGACTGACTGACACTGACAGACTGACTGACAGACCGACAGACTGACAGATTGACTGACAGACTGACAGACTGACAGACAGACTTACATACTGACAGACAGACTGACAGACTGCCTGACACTGACACACTGACTGACAGACTGACAGACTGATAGACTGACTGACAGACTGACAGGATGACTGACAGTCTGACTGACACTGACAGACTGACTGACAGACTGACCGACAGACTGACATGCAGACTGACAGACTGACCGACACTGACAGACTGACTGACAGACTGACTGACAGACTGACAGACAGACTAACTGACAGACTGATAGACTGACTGACAGACTGACAGACAGACTGACTGACACTGACAGACAGACTGACTGACTGACTGATAGACTGACTGATAGACAGACTGACAGACTGACTGACACTGACAGATTGACTGACAGACTGACAGACAGACAGACTGATTGAGAGACTGAGAGACTGACTGACTGACAGACTGATAGACTGTCTGACAGAATGACAGACAGACTGACTGACACTGACAGACTGACTGACAGACTGACTGACAGACTGACAGACAGACTGACTGACAGAATGACAGACAGACTGACTGACAGACTGATAGTCTGACTGACAGCAGACTGACTGACACTGACAGACTGACTGACTGACTGACAGACTGACAGATTGACTGACAGACTGACTGACAGACTGACAGACTGACTGACAGACAGACAGACTGACTGACAGACTGACAGATTGACTGACAGACTGACAGACAGACTGACAAACTGACAGACAGACTGACAGACTGACAGACTAACTGACAGACTGACAGAGAGACTGACAGACTGACTGACAGACTGACAGACTGACAGACTGACCGATAGTCTGACAGAAAGACTTACAGACTGACTGACAGACTAACAGACTGACTGACAGACAGACAGACAGACTGACAGACAGCTGACAGACTGACTGACAGACTGACTGACAGACAGACTGACTGACAGACTGACAGACAGACTGACTGACTGACAGACTGACTGACAGACAGACTGACTGACAGACAGACTGACAGACTGACAGATTGACAGACAGACTGACAGACCGACACACTGACAGACTGACAGACAGACTGACAGACAGACTGACTGACAGATTGACAGACGTTACTGACAGACTGACTGACAGACTGACAGACAGACTGACAGACTGACAGACTGACTGACAGGCTGGCAGACTGACTGACAGACTGACTGACTGGCAGACAGACTGACAGACAGACTGACAGACAGACTTACCGACTGACAGACTGACAGACAGACTGACAGACTGACTGACAGACAGACAGACTGACAGACTGACTGACAGACAGATTGACAGACTGACATATTGACAGACAGACTGACTGACAGACTGTCTGACTGACTGACAGACTGACTGACAGACAGACTGACTGACACTGACAGACTGACCGACAGACTGACTGATAGACTGACTGACAGACTGACTGATAGACTGACTGACAAACTGACAGGATGACAGACAAACTGACAGACTGACTCACACTGACAGACTGACTGACAGACTGACAGATTGACTGACAGACTGACAGACAGACAGACTGACTGACAGACTGACAGATTGACTGACAGACTGACAGACAGACTGACAGATTGACAGACAGACTGACAGACTGACTGACAGACTAACAGACAGACTGACTGACAGACTGACTGACAGACTGATTGACAGACTGAGAGACTGACTAACAGACTGACAGACTGATTGACAGACTGACAGATAGACTTACAGACTGACTGATAGACTGACAGACTGACTGACAGACTGACAGACAGGCAGACTGACAGACGGACTGACAGACTGACTGACAGACTGACTGACAGACAGACTGACAGACAGACTGACAGACTCACTTACCGACTGACAGACAGACTGACAGACTGACTGACAGACAGACTGACTGACTGACAGACTGATAGACTGACTGACAGACTGACAGACAGACTGACTGACACTGACAGACTGACTGACAGACTGACAGATTGACTGACAGACTGACAGACAGACTGACTGAGAGACTGACAGATTGACTGACAGAATGACAGACAGACTGACAGACTGACTTTCAGACTGGCAGACTGACTGACTGACAGACAGACTGACTGACAGACTGACAGACTGACTGACAGACTGATTGACAGACTGAGAGACTGACTGACAGACTGACTGACAGACTGACAGATAGACTTACAGACTGACTGATAGACTGACAGACTGACTGACAGACTGACAGACAGACAGACTCACAGACAGACTGACAGACTGACTGACTGACAGACTGACTGACTGACTGACTGACAGACAGACAGACAGACAGACAGACAGACTGACTGACTGACTGACTGACTGACTGACTGACTGACTGACTGACTGACAGACAGACAGACAGACAGACAGACAGACAGACAGACAGACTGACAGACAGACTTACCGACTGACAGACAGACTGACAGACTGACTGACAGACTGACAGACTGACTGACAGACTAACAGACAGACTGACAGCCTGACTGACAGACTGACTGACAGACTGATTGACAGACTGAGAGACTGACTAACAGACTGACAGACTGATTGACAGACTGACAGATAGACTTACAGACTGACTGATAGACTGACAGACAGACTGACTGACAGACTGACAGACAGGCAGACTGACAGACTGACTGACTGACAGACTGACTGACAGACTGACTGACAGACAGACAGACTGACAGACAGACTGACAGACAGACTGACAGACAGACTTACCAACTGACAGACAGACTGACAGACTGACTGACAGACAGACAGACTGAAAGACTGACTGACAGACAGACTGACAGACTGACATACTGACAGACTGACAGACAGACTGACAGACAGACTGACAGACTGACCGACTGACTGACCAACTGACAGACTGACTGACAGACAGATTGACAGACAGACTGACACTGACAGACTGACTGACAGACTGACAGACAGACTGACTGACAGACTGACAGACTGACTGACAGACTGACAGACAGACTGACATATTGACAGACTGACAGACAGACTGACTGACAGACTGACTGACAGACTGACTGACTGACTGACTGACTGACTGACTGACTGACTGACTGACAGACTGCCTGACACTGACAGACTGACTGAGAGACAGACTGACAGACAGACTGACCGACACTTACAGACTGACAGACAGACTGATAGACTGACTGACAGACAGACAGACTGACTGACACTGACAGACTGACTGACAGACTGACAGACTGGCAGATTGACTGACAGACTGACAGACTGACAGACTGACTGACAGACTGACAGGCCGACACACTGACAGACTGACAGACAGACTGACAGACAGACTGACAGACAGACTGACTGACAGATTGACAGACGTTACTGACAGACTGACTGACAGACTGACAGACAGACTGAGAGACTGACAGACTGACTGACAGGCTGACAGACTGACTGACACTGATAGACTGACTGACAGACAGACTGACAGACTGACAGACTTACTGACTGACTGGCAGACAGACTGACAGACTGACTGACAGACAGACAGACAGACTGACAGACAGACTGACAGACAGACTTACCGACTGACAGACTGACAGACAGACTGACAGACTGACTGACAGACAGACAGACTGACAGACTGACTGACAGACAGATTGACAGACTGACATATTGACAGACAGACTGACTGACAGACTGTCTGACTGACTGACAGACTGACAGACTGACTGACAGACAGACTGACTGACACTGACAGACTGACCGACAGACTGACTGATAGACTGACTGACAGACTGACTGATAGACTGACTGACAAACTGACAGGATGACAGACAAACTGACAGACTGACTCACACTGACAGACTGACTGACAGACGGACAGATTGACTGACAGACTGACAGACAGACAGACTGACTGACAGACTGACAGATTGACTGACAGACAGACTGACAGATTGACAGACAGACTGACAGACTGACTGACAGACTAACAGACAGACTGACAGACAGACTGACTTACCGACTGACAGACAGACTGACAGACTGACTGACAGACAGACAGACTGAACGACTGACTGACAGACAGACTGACAGACTGACAGACTGACATATTGACAGACTGACTGACTGACAGACTGATTGACAGACTGAGAGACTGACTAACAGACTGACAGACTGATTGACAGACTGACAGATAGACTGACAGATAGACTTACAGACTGACTGATAGACTGACAGACTGACTGACAGACTGACAGACAGGCAGACTGACAGACTGACTGACAGACTGACTGACAGACTGACTGACAGACAGACTGACAGACAGACTGACAGACAGACTTACCCACTGACAGACAGACTGACAGACTGACTGACAGACAGACTGACTGACTGACAGACTGATAGACTGACTGACAGACTGACAGACAGACTGACTGACACTGACAGACTGACTGACAGACTGACAGATTGACTGACAGACTGACAGACAGACTGACTGAGAGACTGACAGATTGACTGACAGAATGACAGACAGACTGAGACTGACTGACTGACAGACAGACTGACTGACAGACTGACAGACTGACTGACAGACTGATTGACAGACTGAGAGACTGACTGACAGACTGACAGACTGACTGACAGACTGACAGACAGACTGACAGACTGACAGACTGACTGACTGACTGACAGACAGACAGACAGACAGACAGACAGACTGACTGACTGACTGACTGACTGACTGACTGACTGACTGACAGAGAGACAGACAGACAGACAGACTGACAGACAGACTTACCGACTGACAGACAGACTGACAGACTGACTGACAGACTGACAGACTAACAGACAGACTGACAGCCTGACTGACAGACTGACTGACAGACTGATTGACAGACTGAGAGACTGATTAACAGACTGACAGACTGATTGACAGACTGACAGATAGACTTACAGACTGACTGATAGACTGACAGACAGACTGACTGACAGACTGACAGACAGGCAGACTGACAGACTGACTGACTGACAGACTGACTGACAGACTGACTGACAGACAGACAGACTGACAGACAGACTGACAGACAGACTGACAGACAGACTTACCGACTGACAGACAGACTGACAGACTGACTGACAGACAGACAGACTGACTGAAAGACTGACTGACAGACAGACTGACAGACTGACAGACTGACATATTGACCGACTGACAGACAGACTGACAGACAGACTGACAGACTGACCGACTGACTGACCAACTGACAGACTGACTGACAGACAGATTGACAGACAGACTGACACTGACAGACTGACTGACAGACTGACAGACAGACTGACTGACAGACTGACAGACTGACTGACAGACTGACAGACAGACTGACATATTGACAGACTGACAGACAGACTGACTGACAGACTGACTGACAGACTGACTGACTGACTGACTGACTGACAGACTGACTGACACTGACAGACTGACTGAGAGACAGACTGACAGACAGACTGACAGACTGATAGACTGACTGACAGACAGACAGACTGACTGACACTGACAGACTGACTGACAGACTGGCAGACTGGCAGATTGACTGACAGACTGACAGACAGACTGACATACTGACAGACAGACTTACTGACTGACACTGACAGACTGACTGACTGACACTGACAGACTGACTGACAGACTGACAGACAGACTGACAGACTGATAGACTGACTGACAGACTGACAGGATGACTGACAGACTGACTGACAGACTGATAGACTGACTGACAGACTGATAGACAGACTGACTGACACTGACAGACTGACTGACAGACTGACAGACTGACAGATTGACTGACAGACTGACAGAGAGACAGACAGACTGACAGACAGACAGACTGACAGACAGACTGACTGACTGACTGACTGACTGACTGATTGGCACTGACAGACTGACTGACAGACTGACTGACTCTGACAGACTGACTGACAGACTGACAGACAGACAGACAGACTGACAGACTGACTGACAGACTGACAGACTGACTGACAGACTGATAGACTGACTGACACTGACAGACTGTCTGACAGACTGACAGACTGATAGACTGACTGACAGACTGACAGGATGACTGACTGACACTGACAGACTGACTGACAGACTGACCGACAGACTGACAGACTGAGAGACAGACTGACAGACAGACTGATAGACAGACTTACCGACTGACAGACTGACAGACAGACTGACAGACTGACTGACAGACAGACAGACTGACAGACTGACTGACAGACAGATTGACAGACTGACATATTGACAGACAGACTGACTGACAGACTGTCTGACTGACTGACAGACTGACAGACTGACTGACAGACAGACTGACTGACACTGACAGACTGACCGACAGACTGACTGATAGACTGACTGACAGACTGACTGATAGACTGACTGACAAACTGACAGGATGACAGACAAACTGACAGACTGACTCACACTGACAGACTGACTGACAGACGGACAGATTGACTGACAGACTGACAGACAGACAGACTGACTGACAGACTGACAGATTGACTGACAGACAGACTGACAGATTGACAGACAGACTGACAGACTGACTGACAGACTAACAGACAGACTGACAGACAGACTGACTTACCGACTGACAGACAGACTGACAGACTGACTGACAGACAGACAGACTGAACGACTGACTGACAGACAGACTGACAGACTGACATACTGACATATTGACAGACTGACTGACTGACAGACTGATTGACAGACTGAGAGACTGACTAACAGACTGACAGACTGATTGACAGACTGACAGATAGACTGACAGATAGACTTACAGACTGACTGATAGACTGACAGACTGACTGACAGACTGACAGACAGGCAGACTGACAGACTGACTGACAGACTGACTGACAGACTGACTGACAGACAGACTGACAGACAGACTGACAGACAGACTTACCGACTGACAGACAGACTGACAGACTGACTGACAGACAGACTGACTGACTGACAGACTGATAGACTGACTGACAGACTGACAGACAGACTGACTGACACTGACAGACTGACTGACAGACTGACAGATTGACTGACAGACTGACAGACAGACTGACTGAGAGACTGACAGATTGACTGACAGAATGACAGACAGACTGAGACTGACTGACTGACAGACAGACTGACTGACAGACTGACAGACTGACTGACAGACTGAGAGACTGACTGACAGACTGACAGACTGACTGACAGACTGACAGACAGACTGACAGACTGACAGACTGACTGACTGACTGACAGACAGACAGACAGACAGACAGACTGACTGACTGACTGACTGACTGACTGACTGACTGACAGAGAGACAGACAGACAGACAGACTGACAGACAGACTTTCCGACTGACAGACAGACTGACAGGCTGACTGACAGACTGACTGACAGACTGACAGACTAACAGACAGACTGACAGCCTGACTGACAGACTGACTGACAGACTGATTGACAGACTGAGAGACTGATTAACAGACTGACAGACTGATTGACAGACTGACAGATAGACTTACAGACTGACTGATAGACTGACAGACAGACTGACTGACAGACTGACAGACAGGCAGACTGACAGACTGACTGACTGACAGACTGACTGACAGACTGACTGACAGACAGACAGACTGACAGACAGACTGACAGACAGACTGACAGACAGACTTACCGACTGACAGACAGACTGACAGACTGACTGACAGACAGACAGACTGAAAGACTGACTGACAGACAGACTGACAGACTGACAGACTGACATATTGACCGACTGACAGACAGACTGACAGACAGACTGACAGACTGACCGACTGACTGACCAACTGACAGACTGACTGACAGACAGATTGACAGACAGACTGACACTGACAGACTGACTGACAGACTGACAGACAGACTGACTGACAGACTGACAGACTGACTGACAGACTGACTGACATATTGACAGACTGACAGACAGACTGACTGACAGACTGACTGACAGACTGACTGACTGACTGACTGACTGACAGACTGACTGACACTGACAGACTGACTGAGAGACAGACTGACAGACAGACTGACAGACTGATAGACTGACTGACAGACAGACAGACTGACTGACACTGACAGACTGACTGACAGACTGGCAGACTGGCAGATTGACTGACAGACTGACAGACAGACTGACATACTGACAGACAGACTTACTGACTGACACTGACAGACTGACTGACTGACACTGACAGACTGACTGACAGACTGACAGACAGACTGACAGACTGATAGACTGACTGACAGACTGACAGGATGACTGACAGACTGACTGACAGACTGATAGACTGACTGACAGACTGATAGACAGACTGACTGACACTGACAGACTGACTGACAGACTGACAGACTGACAGATTGACTGACAGACTGACAGAGAGACAGACAGACTGACAGACAGACAGACTGACAGACAGACTGACTGACTGACTGACTGACTGACTGATTGGCACTGACAGACTGACTGACAGACTGACTGACTCTGACAGACTGACTGACAGACTGACAGACAGACAGACAGACTGACAGACTGACTGACAGACTGACAGACTGACTGACAGACTGATAGACTGACTGACACTGACAGACTGTCTGACAGACTGAGACTGATAGACTGACTGACAGACTGACAGGATGACTGACTGACACTGACAGACTGACTGACAGACTGACCGACAGACTGACAGACTGAGAGGCAGACTGACAGACTGGCCGACACTGACAGACTGACTGACAGACTGACAGACAGACTGACAGACAGACTGACTGACAGACTGATAGACTGACTGACAGACTGACAGACAGACTGAGTGACACTGACAGACTGACTGACCGACTGACAGACTGACAGATTGACTGACCGACTGACAGACAGACAGACTGACAGACAGACTGCCAGGCAGACTGACTGACTGACTGACTGATTGACACTGACCAACTGACTGACAGACTGACTGACACTGACAGACTGACTGACAGACTTACAGACAGACAGACTGACTGACAGACTGATAGACTGACTGACAGACTGACAGGTTGACAGACAGACTGACTGACACTGACAGACTGACTGACAGACAGACTGACTGACACTGACGGACTGATTGACAGACAGACTGATAGACTGCCGGACAGACTGACAGACAGACCGACTGACAGACTGACATATTGACAGACTGACAGACAGACAGACAGACAGACAGACAGACAGACAGACAGACAGACAGACTGACTGACTGACTGACTGACTGACTGACTGACAGACTGACTGACACTGACAGACTGACTGACAGACAGACTGACCGACACTTACAGACTGACTGACAGACTGATAGACTGACTGACAGACTGACAAACAGACAGACTGACTGACACTGACAGACTGAATGACAGACCGACAGCCTGACAGATTGACTGAGAGACTGACATACAGACTGACATACAGACAGACAGACTGACAGACAGACTGACTTACCCTGACAGACTGACTGACAGACTGACAGACAGACTGACAGACTGAGAGACAGACTGACAGACTGGCCGACACTGACAGACTGACTGACAGACTGACTGACAGACTGACAGACAGACTGACTGACAGACTGATAGACTGACTGACAGACTGACAGACAGACTGAGTGACACTGACAGACTGACTGACAGACTGACAGATTGACTGACCGACTGACAGACAGACAGACTGACAGACAGACTGCCAGACAGACTGACTGACTGACTGACAGACTGACAGACTGACAGACTGACTGACAGACTGACACACAGACTGACTGACTGACAGACTGACTGACAGACTGACTGACAGACTGATTGACAGACTGACAGACTGATTGACAGACTGACAGACTGACTGACAGACTGACTGACAGACTTACTGACAGACTTACAGACTGACTGATAGACTGACAGATGGACTGACAGACTGACAGACAGACTGACATACTGACAGACAGACTGACTGACACTGACAGACTGACCGACAGACTGACAGATTGACTGACAGACTGACAGACAGACTGACATACTGACAGACAGACTGACTGACACTGACAGACTGACTGACAGACTGACCGACAGACTGACAGACAGACTGACAGACTGACCAACACTGACAGACTGACTGACAGACTGACTGACAGACAGACTGACTGACAGACTGATAGACTGACTGACAGATGACTGACAGACTGACTGACTCTGACAGACTGACTGACAGACTGACGAACAGACTGACAGACTGGTCGACACTGACAGACTGACTGACAGACTGACAGACAGACTGACTGACAGACTGATAGACTGACTGACAGACTGACAGACAGACTGACAGACAGACTGACTGACAGACTGACAGATTGACTGACAGACTGACAGACAGACAGACTGACAGACAGACAGACTGACTGACAGACTGACTGACACTGACAGACTGACTGACAGACTGACTGACACTGACAGACTGACTGACAGACTGACAGACAGACAGACTGACAGACTGACAGTCTGATAGACTGACTGACAGACTGACAGGATGACAGACAGACTGACTGACACTGACAGACAGACTGACTGACAGACAGACAGACTGACAGACAGACTGACAGACAGACTGACCGACACTGACAGAGTGACTGACAGACAGACAGACAGACTGATAGACTGACAGACAGACAGACTGACTGACACTGACAGACTGACTGACAGACCGACAGACTGACATATTGACTGACATACTGACAGACAGACTGACTGACACTGACAGACTGACTGACTGACAGACTGATAGACTGACTGACAGACTGACAGGATGACTGACAGACTGACTGACACTGACAGACTGACTGACAGACTGACCGACAGACTGACAGGCTGACAGACAGACTGACAGACTGACCGACACTGACAGACTGACTGACAGACTGACTGACAGACTGACAGACAGACTGACTGACAGACTGATAGACTGACTGACAGACAGACTGACTGACACTGACGGCCTGATTGACAGACAGACTGATAGACTGCCGGACAGACTGACAGACAGACAGACTGACAGACTGACATATTGACAGACAGACAGACAGACAGACAGACAGACAGACAGACAGACAGACTGACTGACTGACTGACTGACTGACTGACTGACTGACACTGACGGACTGATTGACAGACAGACTGATAGACTGCCGGACAGACTGACAGACAGACAGACTGACATATTGACAGACTGACAGACAGACAGACAGACAGACAGACTGACTGACTGACTGACTGACTGACTGACACTGACAGACTGACTGACAGACAGACTGACCGACACTTACAGACTGACTGACAGACTGATAGACTGACTGACAGACTGACAAACAGACAGACTGACTGACACTGACAGACTGAATGACAGACCGACAGCCTGACAGATTGACTGAGAGACTGACATACAGACTGACATACAGACAGACAGACTGACAGACAGACTGACTTACACTGACAGACTGACTGACAGACTGACAGACAGACTGACAGACTGAGAGACAGACTGACAGACTGGCCGACACTGACAGACTGACTGACAGACTGACTGACAGACTGACAGACAGACTGACTGACAGACTGATAGACTGACTGACAGACTGACAGACAGACTGAGTGACACTGACAGACTGACTGACAGACTGACAGATTGACTGACCGACTGACAGACAGACAGACTGACAGACAGACTGCCAGACAGACTGACTGACTGACTGACAGACTGACAGACTGACTGACAGACTGACACACAGACTGACTGACTGACAGACTGACTGACAGACTGACTGACAGACTGATTGACAGGCTGACAGACTGATTGACAGACTGACAGACTGACTGACAGACTGACTGACAGACTTACAGACTGACTGATAGACTGACAGATGGACTGACAGACTGACAGACAGACTGACATACTGACAGACAGACTGACTGACACTGACAGACTGACCGACAGACTGACAGATTGACTGACAGACTGACAGACAGACTGACATACTGACAGACAGACTGACTGACACTGACAGACTGACTGACAGACTGACCGACAGACTGACAGACAGACTGACAGACTGACCTACACTGACAGACTGACTGACAGACTGACTGACAGACAGACTGACTGACAGACTGATAGACTGACTGACAGATGACTGACAGACTGACTGACTCTGACAGACTGACTGACAGACTGACCAACAGACTGACAGACTGGTCGACACTGACAGACTGACTGACAGACTGACAGACAGACTGACTGACAGACTGATAGACTGACTGACAGACTGACAGACAGACTGACAGACTGACAGACAGACTGACTGACAGACTGACAGATTGACTGACAGACTGACAGACAGACAGACTGACAGACAGACAGACTGACTGACAGACTGACTGACACTGACAGACTGACTGACAGACTGACTGACACTGACAGACTGACTGAACGACTGACAGACAGACAGACTGACAGACTGACAGTCTGATAGACTGACTGACAGACTGACAGGATGACAGACAGACTGACTGACACTGACAGACAGACTGACTGACAGACAGACAGACTGACAGACAGACTGACAGACAGACTGACAGACACTGACAGAGTGACTGACAGACAGACTGATAGACTGACAGACAGACAGACTGACTGACACTGACAGACTGACTGACAGACCGACAGACTGACATATTGACTGACAGACTGACTGACATACTGACAGACAGACTGACTGACACTGACAGACTGACTGACTGACAGACTGATAGACTGACTGACAGACTGACAGGATGACTGACAGACTGACTGACACTGACAGACTGACTGACAGACTGACCGACAGACTGACAGGCTGACAGACAGACTGACAGACTGACCGACACTGACAGACTGACTGACAGACTGACTGTCAGACTGACAGACAGACTGACTGACAGACTGATAGACTGACTGACAGACAGACTGACTGACACTGACAGACTGACAGATTGACTGACAGACTGACAGACAGACAGACAGACAGACTGACTGAGAGACTGACAGACAGACTGACAGACTGACAGAATGACTGACAGACTGAGAGACTGACTCACTGACAGACTGACTGACAGACTGATTGACAGACTGAGAGACTGACTGACAGACTGACAGACTGACTGACAGACTGACAGAAAGACTTACAGACTGACTGACAGACTGACAGACTGACTGACAGACAGACAGACTGACAGACTGACAGACTGACTGACAGACAGATTGACAGACTGACTGACACTGACAGACTGACTGACAGACAGACTGACTTACAGATTGACTGACAGACCGACAGAATGACTGACAGACCGACAGACTGACATATTGACAGACTGACAGACAGACTGACAGACAGACAGACTGACTGACTGACTGACTGACTGAATGACTGACTGACAGACTGACTGACACTGACAGACTGACTGACAGACTGACTGACACTGACAGACTGACTGACAGACTGACTGATAGACTGTCTGACAGACTGACAGGATGACAGACAGACTGACTGACACTGACAGACTGACTGACAGACTGACAGACAGACAGACTGACCGACACTGACAGACTGACTGACAGACAGACTGACAGACTGATTGAATGACAGACAGACTGACTGACACTGACAGACTGACTGACAGACCGACAGACTGACAGATTGACTGACAGACTGACTGACATACTGACAGACAGACTGACTGACACTGACAGACTGACTGACTGACAGACAGTCGGACAGACTGACAGACTGACTGACAGACTGACAGACAGACTGACAGACTGACTGACAGACTGATTGACCGACTGAGAGACTGACTGACAGACTGAGAGACTGACTTACAGACTGACAGACTGACTGACAGACAGATTGACAGACTGACTGACACTGACAGACTGACTGACAGACTGACAGACAGACTGACTGACTGACAGACTGACTGACAGACTGACAGACTGACATATTGACAGACAGACTGACAGACAGACATACAGACTGACTGACTGACTGACTGACTGACTGACGACTGACAGACTGACTGATACTGACAGACTGACTGACACTGACAGACTGACAGACAGACAGACTGACTGACAGACTGACTGACAGACTGATGGACTGACTGACAGACTGACAAACTGACAGACCGACACTGATAGACAGACTGACAGACTGACAGACAGACTGACTGACATATTGACAGACTGACAGACAGGCTGACAGACAGACAGACAGACAGACAGACTGACTGACTGACTGACTGACGACTGACAGACTGACTGACAGACTGACAGACAGACAGACTGACTGACACTGACAGACTGACTGACAGACTGACAGACAGACAGACTGACTGACAGAGTGACTGACAGACTGATGGACTGACTGACAGACTGACAGACTGACAGACAGACTGACAGACTGACCAACACTGACAGACAGACTGACAGACTGACAGACAGACTGACTGACAGACTGATACACTGACTGACAGACTGACAGACTGATTGACACTGACAGACTGACTGACTTACAGACTGACAGACTGACTGACAGACTGACTGACAGACAGACTGACTGACAGACTGATAGACTGACTGACAGACTGACAGACAGACTGACTGACACTGACAGACTGACTGACAGACTGACAGATTGACTGACAGACTGACAGACTGACAGACAGACAGACTGACTGAGAGACTGACAGATTGACTGACAGACTGACAGACAGACTGATAGACTGACAGACAGACTGACAGACTGACAGACTGACTGGCAGACAGACTGACAGACTGACTGACAGACTGACTGACAGACTGACTGACAGACTGACAAGACTGATTGACAGACTGAGAGACTGACTGACATACTGACAGACTGACTGACAGATAGACTTACAGACTGACTGATAGACTGATAGACTGACTGACAGACTGACAGACTGACAGACAGACTGACTGACTGACAGACTGACTGACAGACTGACTGACAGACTGACTGACAGACAGACAGACAGACTGACTGACAGACTGACTGACAGACAGACTGACAGACAGACTGACAGACAGACTTACCGACTGACAGACCGACTGACAGACTGACTGACAGACAGACTGATAGACTGACTGACAGACAGACTGACAGACTGACAGACTGACATATTGAGAGACTGACAGACAGACTGAAAGACAGACTGACAGACTGACCGACTGACTGACCAACTGACAGACTGACTGACAGACAGATTGACAGACAGACTGACACTGACAGACTGACTGACAGACAGACTGACTGACAGGCTGACTGACAGACTGACATATTGACAGACTGACAGACAGACAGGCAGACAGACAGACAGACAGACAGACAGACAGACAGACAGACAGACAGACAGACAGACTGACCAACTGACAGACTGACTGACAGACAGATTGACAGACTGACACTGACAGACAGACTGACTGACAGACTGACAGACAGACTGACTGACAGACTGACATATTGACAGACTGACAGACAGACTGACAGACAGACAGACAAGCAGACAGACAGACAGACAGACAGACAGACAGACAGACTGACTGACACTGACGGACAGACTGACAGACAGACAGACTGACTGACACTGACAGACTGACTGACAGACCGACAGACTGACAGATTGACTGACAGACTGACAGACAGACTGACATACTGACAGACAGACTGACTGACACTGACAGACTGACTGACAGACTGACTGACAGACTGACAGACAGACTGATAGACTGACTGACAGACTGACAGGATGACAGACAGACTGACTGACACTGACAGACTGACTGACAGACAGACTGACAGACAGACTGACCGACATTGACAGACTGACTGACAGACAGACTGACAGACTGATAGACTGACTGACAGACTGACAGACAGACAGACTGACAGACTGACTGACACTGACAGACTGACACTGACAGCCTGACTGACAGACCGACAGACTGACAGATTGACTGACAGACTGACAGACAGACTGACATACTGACAGACAGACTGACTGACACTGACAGACTGACCGACAGACTGACAGATTGACTGACAGACTGACTGACAGACTGACCGACAGACTGACAGACAGACTGAGAGACTGACTGACTGACAGGCTGCCAGACTGACTGATACTGACAGACTGACTGACAGACTGACTGACAGACTGACAGACAGACTGACAGACTGACCAACACTGACAGACTGACTGACAGACTGACTGACAGACAGACTGACTGACAGACTGATAGACTGACTGACAGACAGACTGACAGACAGACTGACTGACACTGACAGACTGACTGACAGACTGACAGATTGACTGACAGACTGACAGACAGACAGACAGACTGACTGAGAGACTGACAGATTGACTGACAGACTGACAGACAGACTGACAGACAGACTGACAGACAGACTGACAGACTGGCAGACTGACTGACAGACTGACAGACAGACTGACAGACTGACTGACAGACTGACTGACAGACTTACTGACAGACTGACAGACTGACAGACAGACTGACAGACTGACTGACAGACAGACTGACTGACTGACAGACTGACAGACAGACAGACAGACAGACTGACTGACACAGACAGACTGACTGACAGACTGACATACTGACAGACAGACTGACTGACACTGACAGACTGACTGACAGACTGACAGACAGACTGACAGACAGACTGACAGACTGACCAACACTCACAGACTGACTGACAGACTGACTGACAGACAGACTGACTGACAGACTGATAGACTGACTGACAGACAGACTGACAGACAGACTGACACTGACAGACTGACTGACAGACTGACAGATTGACTGACAGACTGACAGACAGACAGACAGACTGACTAAGAGACTGACAGATTGACTGACAGACTGACAGACAGACTGACAGACAGACTGACAGACAGACTGACAGACTGGCAGACTGACTGACAGACTGACAGACAGACTGACTGACAGACTGACTGACAGACTTACTGACAGACTGACAGACTGACAGACAGACTCACAGAGTAACTGACAGACAGACTGACTGACAGACAGACAGACAGACAGACAGACAGACAGACTGACTGACTGACTTATTGACAGACTGACTGACAGACTGACTGACAGACAGACTGGCAGACAGACTGACAGACAGACTTACCGACTGACAGACAGACTGACAGACTGACTGACAGACAGACTGACAGACTGACATATTGACAGACTGACAGACAGACTGACAGACTGACATATGTACAGACTGACAGACAGACTGACAGACAGACAGACAGACAGACAGACAGACAGACAGACAGACTGACTGACTGACTGACAGACTGACTGACACTGACAGACTGACTGACAGAGAGACTGACAGACAGACTGACCGACACTTACAGACTGACTGACAGACAGACTGACAGACTGATAGACTGACTGACAGACAGACAGACTGACTGACACTGACAGCCTGACTGACAGACCGACAGACTGACAGATTGACTGACAGACCGACAGACAGACTGACATAGTGACAGACAGACTAACAGACAGACTGACTGACACTGACAGACTGACTGACAGACTGACAGACAGACAGACAGACTGACAGACTGACTGACAGACTGACAGTATGACTGACAGACTGACTGACACTGACAGACTGACCGACAGACTGACAGACAGACTGGCCGACTCTGACAGACTGACTGACAGACTGACTGACAGACTGACAGACAGACTGACTGACAGACTGATAGACTGACTGACAGACTGACAGACAGACTGACTGACACTGACAGACTGACTGACAGACTGACTGACAGACTGACAGGCTGACAGATTGACTGACAGATTGACTGACAGACTGACAGACAGACTGACTGTCTGACTGACTGACTGACTGACTGACTGACTGACTGACACTGACAGACAGACAGACTGACTGACACTGACAGACTGACTGACAGACTGACAGACTGACAGACTGATTGACTGACTGACAGACTGACAGGATGACAGACATACTGACTGACACTGACAGACTGACTGACAGACAGACTGACCAACACTGACAGACTGACTGACAGACAGACTGACAGACTGATAGACTGACAGACAGACTGACTGACAGACTGACTGACAGACTGACAGACTGACATATTGACAGACTGACAGACAGACAGACTGACTGACAGACTGACTGACACTGACAGACTGACTGACACTGACAGACTGACTGACAGACTGACAGACAGACAGACTGACAGACTGACTGACAGACTGATAGACTGACTGACAGGATGACAGACAGACTGATTGACACTGACAGACTGACTGACAGACAGACTGACAGACAGACTGACAGACAGACTGACCGACACTGACAGACTGACTGACAGACAGACAGACAGACTGATTGACTGACAGACAGACTGACATACTGACAGACAGACAGACTGACTGACACAAACAGACTGACTGACAGACCGACAGACTGACAGATTGACTGACAGACTGACAGACAGACTGACATACTGACAGACAGACTGACTGACACTGACAGACTGACAGACAGACTGACAGACAGACTGACAGACTGACTGACAGACTGACAGACAGACAGACTGACAGACTGACTGACAGACTGATTGACAGATTGAGAGACTGACTCACAGACTGATAGACTGACTGACAGACTGATTGACAGACTGAGAGACTGACTGAGACTGACAGACTGACTGACAGAAAGACTTACAGACTGACTGACAGACTGACTGACAGACTGACTGACAGACTGACAGACTGACTGACAGACTGACTGACAATGATTGACTGACTGACAGACTGACAGACAGACTGACCGACACTCACAGACTGACTGACAGACAGACTGACAGACAGACAGACAGACAGACTGACTGACACTGACAGACTGACTGACAGACCGACAGACAGACATATTGACTGACAGACTGACTGACATACTGACAGACAGACTGACTGACACTGACAGACTGACTGACTGACAGACAGACAGACAGACTGACAGACTGATAGACTGACTGACAGACTGACAGGATGACTGACAGACTGACTGACACTGACAGACTGACTGACAGACTGACCGACAGACTGACAGACAGACTGACAGACTGACCGACACTGACAGACTGACTGACAGACTGACTGACAGACTGACTGACAGACTGCTAGACTGACTGACAGACTGACAGACAGACTGACTGACACTGACAGACTGCCGGATTGACTGACAGACTGACAGACTGACAGACAGACAGACAGACTGACTGAGAGATTGACTGACAGACAGACTTACAGACTGATAGGCAGACTGACAGAATGACTGACAGACTGACTGACAGACTGATTGACAGACTGAGAGACTGACTGACAGACTGACAGACTGACCGACAGACTGACAGAAAGACTTACAGACTGACTGACAGACTGACAGACTGACTGACAGACAGACAGGCTGACAGACTGACAGACTGACAGACTGACTGACAGACAGATTGACAGACTGGCTGACTCTGACAGACTGACTGACAGACTGACAGACTGACGTATTGACAGACTGACAGACAGACTGACAGACAGACAGACTGACTGACAGACTGACTGACACTGACAGACTGACTGACAGACTGACTGACACTGACACTGACAGACTGACTGACAGACTGACAGACAGACAGACAGACTGACAGACTGACTGACAGACTGATAGACTGACTGACAGGATGACAGACAGACTGACTGACACTGACAGACTGACTGACAGACAGACTGACAGACAGACTGACCGACACTGACAGACTGACTGACAGGCAGACTGACAGACTGATTGACTGACAGACAGACTGACATACTGACAGACAGACAGACTGACTGACACTGACAGACTGACTGACAGACCGACAGACTGACAGATTGACTGACAGACTGACAGACAGACTGACATACTGACAGACAGACTCACTGACACTGACAGACTGACTGACTGACAGACAGACTGACAGACTGACTGACAGACTGACAGACAGACAGACAGACTGACAGACTGATTGACAGATTGAGAGACTGACTGACAGACTGATAGACTGACTGACAGACTCATTGACAGACTGATTGACAGACTGAGAGACTGACTGACATACTGACAGACTGACTGACAGATAGACTTACAGACTGACTGATAGACTGATAGACTGACTGACAGACTGACAGACTGACAGACAGACTGACTGACTGACAGACTGACTGACAGACAGACTGACTGACAGACTGACTGACAGACAGACAGACAGACAGACTGACTGACTGACAGACTGACTGACAGACTGACTGACAGACAGACTGACAGACAGACTGACAGACAGACTGACAGACTGACTGACAGACAGACTGATAGACTGACTGACAGACAGACTGACAGACTGACATATTGACAGACTGACTGACAGACTGACTGACAGACAGACTGACAGACAGACTGACAGACAGACTGACAGACCGACTGACAGACTGACTGACAGACAGACAGACTGACTGACTGACAGACTGACTGACAGACTGACTGACAGACAGACTGACAGACAGACTGACAGACAGACTGACAGACCGACTGACAGACTGACAGACTGACTGACAGACAGACTGATAGACTGACTGACAGACAGACTGACAGACTGACATATTGACAGACTGACAGACAGACTGAAAGACAGACTGACAGACTGACCGACTGACTGACCAACTGACAGACTGACTGACAGACAGATTGACAGACAGACTGACACTGACAGACTGACTGACAGACTGACAGACAGACTGACTGACAGGCTGACTGACAGACTGACATATTGACAGACTGACAGACAGACTGACAGACAGACAGACAGACAGACAGACAGACAGACTGACTGACCAACTGACAGACTGACTGACAGACAGATTGACAGACAGACTGACACTGACAGACAGACAGACTGACTGACAGACTGACAGACTGACATATTGACAGACTGACAGACAGACTGACAGACAGACAGACAAGCAGACAGACAGACAGACAGACAGACTGACTGACACTGACGGACAGACTGACAGACAGACAGACTGACTGACACTGGCAGACTGACTGACAGACCGACAGACTGACAGATTGACTGACAGACTGACAGACAGACTGACAGACAGACTGACTGAAACTGACAGACTGACTGACAGACTGACAGACAGACTGATAGACTGACTGACAGACTGACAGGATGACAGACAGACTGACTGACACTGACAGACTCACTGACAGACAGACTGACAGACAGACTGACTGACATTGACAGACTGACTGACAGACAGACAGACAGACAGACAGACAGACAGACAGACAGAGACTGACAGACAGACTGACTGATAGACTGACTGACAGACAGACAGACTGACTGATACTGACAGACTGACTGACAGACCGACAGACTGACAGATTGACTGACAGACTGACAGACAGACTGACATACTGACAGACAGACTGACTGACACTGACAGACTGACTGACAGACTGACAGACAGACAGACTGACAGACTGATAGACTGACAGACTGACAGGATGACTGACAGACTGACTGACTCTGACAGACTGACTGACAGACTGACCAACAGACTGACAGACTGGTCGACACTGACAGACTGACTGACAGACTGACAGACAGACTGACTGACAGACTGATAGACTGACTGACAGACTGACAGACAGACTGACAGACTGACAGACAGACTGACTGACAGACTGACAGATTGACTGACAGACTGACAGACAGACAGACTGACTGACAGACTGACTGACACTGACAGACTGACTGACAGACTGACTGACACTGACAGACTGACCGCCAGACTGACAGACTGACAGACTGACAGTCTGATAGACTGACTGACAGACTGACAGGATGAGAGACAGACTGACTGACACTGACAGACTGACTGACAGACAGACAGACTGACAGACAGACTGACAGACAGACTGACCGACACTGACAGTGACTGACAGACAGACTGACAGACTGATAGACTGACAGACTGACTGACACTGACAGACTGACTGACAGACCGACAGACTAACATATTGACTGACAGACTGACTGACATACTGACAGACAGACTGACTGACACTGACAGACTGACTGACTGACAGACTGACAGACTGATAGACTGACTGACAGACTGACAGGATGACTGACAGACTGACACTGACAGACTGACTGACAGACTGACCGACAGACTGACAGGCTGACAGACAGACTGTCAGACTGACCGACACTGACAGACTGACTGACAGACTGACTGACAGACTGACAGACAGACTGATAGACTGACTGACAGACAGACTGACTGACACTGACAGACTGACAGATTGACTGACAGACTGACAGACAGACAGACAGACAGACTGACTGAGAGACTGACAGACAGACTGACAGACTGACAGACAGACTGACAGAATGACTGACAGACTGAGAGACTGACTCACTGACAGACTGACTGACAGACTGATTGACAGACTGAGAGACTGACTGACAGACTGACAGACTGACTGACAGACTGACAGAAAGACTTACAGACTGACTGACAGACTGACAGACTGACTGACAGACAGACAGACTGACAGACTGACAGACTGACTGACAGACAGATTGACAGACTGACTGACACTGACAGACTGACTGACAGACAGACTGACCGACAGATTGACTGACAGACCGACAGAATGACTGACAGACCGACAGACTGACATATTGACAGACTGACAGACAGACTGACAGACAGACAGACAGACTGACTGACTGACTGACTGACTGACTGACTGACTGAATGACTGACTGACAGACTGACTGACACTGACAGACTGACTGACAGACTGACTGACAGACTGACTGATAGACTGACTGACAGACTGACAGGATGACAGACAGACTGACTGACACTGACAGACTGACTGACAGACAGACTGACAGACAGACTGACCGACACTGACAGACTCACTGACAGACAGACTGACAGACTGACTGAATGACAGACAGACTGACTGACACTGACAGACTGACTGACAGACCGACAGACTGACAGATTGACTGACAGACTGACAGACAGACTGACATACTGACAGACAGACTGACTGGCACTGACAGACTGACTGACTGACAGACAGAAGGACAGACTGACAGACTGACTGACAGACTGACAGACAGACTGACAGACTGACTGACAGACTGATTGACCGACTGAGAGACTGACTGACAGACTGAGAGACTGACTGACAGACTGACAGACTGACTGACAGACAGATTGACAGACTGACTGACACTGACAGACTGACTGACAGACTGACAGACAGACTGACTGACAGACTGACTGACAGACTGACTGACAGACTGACAGACTGACATATTGACAGACTGACAGACAGACTGACAGACAGACAGACAGACAGACAGACTGACAGAGTGACTGACAGACTGATGGACTGACTGACAGACTGACAGACTGACTGATACTGACAGACTGACTGACACTGACAGACTGACTGACAGATTGACAGACAGACAGACTGACTGACAGACTGACTGACAGACTGATGGACTGACTGACAGACTGACAGACTGACAGACTGACCGACACTGACAGACAGACTGACAGACTGACAGACAGACTGACTGACAGACTGACATATTGACAGACTGACAGACAGACTGACAGACAGACAGACAGACAGACAGACAGACAGACAGACAGACAGACTGACTGACTGACTAACTGACGACTGACAGACTGACTGACAGACTGACAGACAGACAGACTGACTGACACTGACAGACTGACTGACAGACTGACAGACAGACAGACTGACTGACAGAGTGACTGACAGACTGATGGACTGACTGACAGACTGACAGACAGACTGACAGACTGACCGACACTGACAGACAGACTGACAGACTGACAGACAGACTGACTGACAGACTGATACACTGACTGACAGACTGACAGACTGATTGACACTGACAGACTGACTGACTTACAGACTGACAGACTGACTGACAGACTGACTGACAGACAGACTGACTGACAGACTGATAGACTGACTGACAGACTGACAGACAGACTGACTGACACTGACAGACTGACTGACAGACTGATAGATTGACTGACAGACTGACAGACAGACAGACTGACTGAGAGACTGACAGATTGACTGACAGACTGACAGACAGACAGACAGACTGATAGACTGACAGACAGACTGACAGACTGACAGACTGACTGACAGACAGACTGACAGACTGACTGACAGACTGACTGACAGACTGACTGACAGACTGATTGACAGACTGAGAGACTGACTGACATACTGACAGACTGACTGACAGATAGACTTACAGACTGACTGATAGACTGATAGACTGACTGACAGACTGACAGACAGACTGACTGACACTGACAGACTGACTGACAGACTGACAGATTGACTGACAGACTGACAGACTGACAGACAGACAGACTGACTGAGAGGCTGACAGATTGACTGACAGACTGACAGACAGACTGATAGACTGACAGACAGACTGACAGACTGACAGACTGACAGACTGACTGACAGACTGACTGACAGACTGACTGACAGACAGACAGACTGACTGACAGACTGACTGACTGACAGACAGACAGACTGACTGACTGACAGACTGACTGACAGACTGACTGACAGACAGACTGACAGACAGACTGACAGACAGACTTTCCGACTGACAGACCGACTGACAGACTGACAGACTGACTGACAGACAGACTGATAGACTGACTGACAGACAGACTGACAGACTGACAGACTGACATATTGAGAGA
Organism: Pictodentalium vernedei; assembly: GCA_031216915.1. Taxonomy (NCBI): domain Eukaryota; kingdom Metazoa; phylum Mollusca; class Scaphopoda; order Dentaliida; family Dentaliidae; genus Pictodentalium; species Pictodentalium vernedei. The sequence continues at coordinate 58,870,617 of CM062290.1, read as the reverse complement.
CTGACAGACAGACTGAAAGACAGACTGACAGTCTGACTGACTGACTGACCAACTGACAGACTGACTGACAGACAGATTGACAGACAGACTGACACTGACAGACTGACTGACAGACTGACAGACAGACTGACTGACAGGCTGACTGACAGACTGACATATTGACAGACTGACAGACAGACTGACAGACAGACAGACAGACAGACTGACTGACTGACCAACTGACAGACTGACTGACAGACAGATTGACAGACAGACTGACACTGACAGACAGACTGACTGACAGACTGACAGACAGACTGACAGACTGACTGACAGACTGACATATTGACAGACTGACAGGCAGACTGACAGACAGACAGACAAGCAGACAGACAGACAGACAGACAGACAGACTGACTGACACTGACGGACAGACTGACAGACAGACAGACTGACTGACACTGACAGACTGACTGACAGACCGACAGACTGACAGATTGACTGACAGACTGACAGACAGACTGACATACTGACAGACAGACTGACTGACACTGACAGACTGACTGACAGACTGACAGACAGACTGATAGACTGACTGACAGACTGACAGGATGACAGACAGACTGACTGACACTGACAGACTGACAGACAGACTGACAGACAGACTGACCGACATTGACAGACTGACTGACAGACAGACTGACAGACTGATAGACTGACTGACAGACTGACAGACAGACAGACTGACTGACACTGACAGACTGACTGACACTGACAGACTGACTGACAGACCGACAGACTGACAGATTGACTGACAGACTGACAGACAGACTGACATACTGACAGACAGACTGACTGACACTGACAGACTGACCGACAGACTGACAGATTGACTGACAGACTGACTGACAGACTGACCGATAGACTGACAGACAGACTGACAGACTGACTGATACTGACAGACTGACTGACAGACTGACTGACAGACTGACAGACAGACTGACAGACTGACCAACACTGACAGACTGACTGACAGACTGACTGACAGACAGACTGACTGACAGACTGATAGACTGACTGACAGACTGACTGACAGACAGACTGACTGACACTGACAGACTGACTGACAGACTGACAGATTGACTGACAGACTGACAGACAGACAGACAGACTGACTGAGAGACTGACAGATTGACTGACAGACTGACAGACAGACTGACAGACAGACTGACAGACAGACTGACAGACTGGCAGACTGACTGACAGACTGACAGACAGACTGACAGACTGACTGACAGACTGACTGACAGACTTACTGACAGACTGACAGACTGACAGACAGACTGACAGACTGACTGACAGACAGACTGACTGACTGACTGACAGACAGACAGACAGACTGACTGACACTGACAGACTGACTGACAGACTGACATACTGACAGAGACTGACTGACACTGACAGACTGACTGACAGACTGACAGACAGACTGACAGACAGACTGACAGACTGACCAACACTGACAGACTGACTGACAGACTGACTGACAGACAGACTGACTGACAGACTGATAGACTGACTGACAGACAGACTGACAGACAGACTGACACTGACAGACTGACTGACAGACTGACAGATTGACTGACAGACTGACAGACAGACAGACAGACTGAATGAGAGACTGACTGATTGACTGACAGACAGACTGACAGACAGACTGACAGACAGACAGACAGACAGACAGACTGACAGACTGGCAGACTGACTGACAGACTGACAGACAGACTGACTGACAGACTGACTGACAGACTTACTGACAGACTGACAGACTGACTGACAGACAGAGTGACAGACTGACTGACAGACAGACAGACAGACTGACTGACAGACAGACAGACAGACAGACAGACAGACAGACTGACAGACTGACTGACTTATTGACTGACTGACTGACAGACTGACTGACAGACAGACTGGCAGACAGACTGACAGACAGACTTACCGACTGACAGACAGACTGACAGACTGACTGACAGACAGACTCACAGACTGACATATTGACAGACTGACAGACAGACTGACAGACTGACATATGTACAGACTGACAGACAGACAGACAGACAGACAGACAGACTGACTGACTGACTGATAGACTGACTGACACTGACAGACTGACAGAGAGAGATACTGACAGACAGACTGACCGACACTTACAGACTGACTGACAGACAGACTGACAGACTGATAGACTGACTGACAGACAGACAGACTGACTGACACTGACAGCCTGACTGACAGACCGACAGACTGACAGATTGACTGACAGACCGACAGACAGACTGACATAGTGACAGACAGACTGACAGACAGACTGACTGACACTGACAGACTGACTGACAGACTGACAGACAGACAGACAGACTGACAGACTGACTGACAGACTGACAGTATGACTGACAGACTGACTGACACTGACAGACTGACTGACAGACTGACCGACAGACTGACAGACAGACTGGCCGACACTGACAGACTGACTGACAGACTGACTGACAGACTGACTGTCAGACTGACAGACAGACTGACTGACAGACTGATAGACTGACTGACAGACTGACAGACAGACTGACTGACACTGACAGACTGACTGACAGACTGACTGACAGACTGACAGACTGACTGACAGATTGACTGACAGACTGACAGACAGACTGACTGTCTGACTGACTGACTGACTGACTGACAGACTGACTGACACTGACAGACAGACAGACTGACTGACACTGACAGACTGACTGACAGACTGACAGACAGACAGACTGACAGACTGATAGACTGACTGACAGACTGACAGGATGACAGACATACTGACTGACACTGACAGACTGACTGACAGACAGACTGACCAACACTGACAGACTGACTGACAGACAGACTGACAGACTGATAGACTGACAGACAGACTGACTGACAGACCGACTGACAGACTGACAGACTGACATATTGACAGACTGAGAGACAGACTGACAGACAGACAGACTGACTGACTGACAGACTGACTGACAGACTGACTGACACTGACAGACTGACAGACAGACAGACTGACAGACTGACTGATAGACTGACTGACAGGATGACAGACAGACTGATTGACACTGACAGACTGACTGACAGACAGACTGACAGACAGACTGACCGACACTGACAGACTGACTGACAGACAGACTGACAGACTGATTGACTGACAGACAGACTGACATACTGACAGACAGACAGACTGACTGACACAAACAGACTGACTGACAGACCGACAGACTGACAGATTGACTGACAGACTGACAGACAGACTGACATACTGACAGACAGACTGACTGACACTGACAGACTGACAGACAGACTGACAGACAGACTGACAGACTGACTGACAGACTGACAGACAGACAGACTGACAGACTGACTGACAGACTGATTGACAGATTGAGAGACTGACTCACAGACTGATAGACTGACTGACAGACTGACAGACTGAGAGACTGACTGAGACTGACAGACTGACTGACAGAAAGACTTACAGACTGACTGACAGACTGACTGACAGACTGACTGACAGACTGACTGACAATGACAGACTGACTGACAGACTGACAGACAGACTGACCGACACTGACAGACTGACTGACAGACAGACAGACTGACAGACTGACAGACAGACAGACAGACTGACTGACTGACACTGACAGACTGACTGACAGACCGACAGACAGACATATTGACTGACAGACTGACTGACATACTGACAGACAGACTGACTGACACTGACAGACTGACTGACTGACTGACAGACAGACAGACAGACTGACAGACTGATAGACTGACTGACAGACTGACAGGATGACTGACAGACTGACTGACAGACTGACTGACAGACTGACTGACAGACTGACTGACAGACTGATTGACAGACTGAGAGACTGACTGACATACTGACAGACTGACTGACAGATAGACTTACAGACTGACTGATAGACTGATAGACTGACTGACAGACTGACAGACAGACTGACTGACACTGACAGACTGACTGACAGACTGACAGATTGACTGACAGACTGACAGACTGACAGACAGACAGACTGACTGAGAGGCTGACAGATTGACTGACAGACTGACAGACAGACTGATAGACTGACAGACAGACTGACAGACTGACAGACTGACAGACTGACTGACAGACTGACTGACAGACTGACTGACAGACAGACAGACTGACTGACTGACTGACAGACTGACTGACAGACTGACTGACAGACAGACTGACAGACAGACTGACAGACAGACTTTCCGACTGACAGACCGACTGACAGACTGACAGACTGACTGACAGACAGACTGATAGACTGACTGACAGACAGACTGACAGACTGACAGACTGACATATTGAGAGACTGACAGACAGACTGAAAGACAGACTGACAGTCTGACTGACTGACTGACCAACTGACAGACTGACTGACAGACAGATTGACAGACAGACTGACACTGACAGACTGACTGACAGACTGACAGACAGACTGACTGACAGGCTGACTGACAGACTGACATATTGACAGACTGACAGACAGACTGACAGACAGACAGACAGACAGACTGACTGACTGACCAACTGACAGACTGACTGACAGACAGATTGACAGACAGACTGACACTGACAGACAGACTGACTGACAGACTGACAGACAGACTGACAGACTGACTGACAGACTGACATATTGACAGACTGACAGGCAGACTGACAGACAGACAGACAAGCAGACAGACAGACAGACAGACAGACAGACAGACTGACTGACACTGACGGACAGACTGACAGACAGACAGACTGACTGACACTGACAGACTGACTGACAGACCGACAGACTGACAGATTGACTGACAGACTGACAGACAGACTGACATACTGACAGACAGACTGACTGACACTGACAGACTGACTGACAGACTGACAGACAGACTGATAGACTGACTGACAGACTGACAGAATGACAGACAGACTGACTGACACTGACAGACTGACAGACAGACTGACAGACAGACTGACCGACATTGACAGACTGACTGACAGACAGACTGACAGACTGATAGACTGACTGACAGACTGACAGACAGACAGACTGACAGACTGACTGACACTGACAGACTGACTGACACTGACAGACTGACTGACAGACCGACAGACTGACAGATTGACTGACAGACTGACAGACAGACTGACATACTGACAGACAGACTGACTGACACTGACAGACTGACCGACAGACTGACAGATTGACTGACAGACTGACTGACAGACTGACCGATAGACTGACAGACAGACTGAGAGACTGACTGACTGACAGGCTGACAGACTGACTGATACTGACAGACTGACTGACAGACTGACTGACAGACTGACAGACAGACTGACAGACTGACCAACACTGACAGACTGACTGACAGACTGACTGACAGACAGACTGACTGACAGACTGATAGACTGACTGACAGACTGACTGACAGACAGACTGACTGACACTGACAGACTGTCTGACAGACTGACAGATTGACTGACAGACTGACAGACAGACAGACAGACTGACTGAGAGACTGACAGATTGACTGACAGACTGACAGACAGACTGACAGACAGACTGACAGACAGACTGACAGACTGGCAGACTGACTGACAGACTGACAGACAGACTGACAGACTGACTGACAGACTGACTGACAGACTTACTGACAGACTGACAGACTGACAGACAGACTGACAGACTGACTGACAGACAGACTGACTGACTGACTGACAGACAGACAGACAGACTGACTGACACTGACAGACTGACTGACAGACTGACATACTGACAGAGACTGACTGACACTGACAGACTGACTGACAGACTGACAGACACACTGACAGACAGACTGACAGACTGACCAACACTGACAGACTGACTGACAGACTGACTGACAGACAGACTGACTGACAGACTGATAGACTGACTGACAGACAGACTGACAGACAGACTGACACTGACAGACTGACTGACAGACTGACAGATTGACTGACAGACTGACAGACAGACAGACAGACTGACTGAGAGACTGACTGATTGACTGACAGACTGACAGACAGACTGACAGACAGACTGACAGACAGACAGACAGACTGACAGACTGGCAGACTGACTGACAGACTGACAGACAGACTGACTGACAGACTGACTGACAGACTTACTGACAGACTGACAGACTGACTGACAGACAGAGTGACAGACTGACTGACAGACAGACAGACAGACTGACTGACAGACAGACAGACAGACAGACAGACAGACAGACTGACAGACTGACTGACTTATTGACAGACTGACTGACAGACTGACTGACAGACAGACTGGCAGACAGACTGACAGACAGACTTACCGACTGACAGACAGACTGACAGACTGACTGACAGACAGACTGACAGACTGACATATTGACAGACTGACAGACAGACTGACAGACTGACATATGTACAGACTGACAGACAGACAGACAGACAGACAGACAGACAGACTGACTGACTGACTGATAGACTGACTGACACTGACAGACTGACAGAGAGAGATACTGACAGACAGACTGACCGACACTTACAGACTGACTGACAGACAGACTGACAGACTGATAGACTGACTGACAGACAGACAGACTGACTGACACTGACAGCCTGACTGACAGACCGACAGACTGACAGATTGACTGACAGACCGACAGACAGACTGACATAGTGACAGACAGACTGACAGACAGACTGACTGACACTGACAGACTGACTGACAGACTGACAGACAGACAGACAGACTGACAGACTGACTGACAGACTGACAGTATGACTGACAGACTGACTGACACTGACAGACTGACTGACAGACTGACCGACAGACTGACAGACAGACTGGCCGACACTGACAGACTGACTGACAGACTGACTGACAGACTGACTGTCAGACTGACAGACAGACTGACTGACAGACTGATAGACTGACTGACAGACTGACAGACAGACTGACTGACACTGACAGACTGACTGACAGACTGACTGACAGACTGACAGACTGACTGACAGATTGACTGACAGACTGACAGACAGACTGACTGTCTGACTGACTGACTGACTGACTGACAGACTGACTGACACTGACAGACAGACAGACTGACTGACACTGACAGACTGACTGACAGACTGACAGACAGACAGACTGACAGACTGATAGACTGACTGACAGACTGACAGGATGACAGACATACTGACTGACACTGACAGACTGACTGACAGACAGACTGACCAACACTGACAGACTGACTGACAGACAGACTGACAGACTGATAGACTGACAGACAGACTGACTGACAGACCGACTGACAGACTGACAGACTGACATATTGACAGACTGAGAGACAGACTGACAGACAGACAGACTGACTGACTGACAGACTGACTGACAGACTGACTGACACTGACAGACTGACAGACAGACAGACTGACAGACTGACTGATAGACTGACTGACAGGATGACAGACAGACTGATTGACACTGACAGACTGACTGACAGACAGACTGACAGACAGACTGACAGACAGACTGACCGACACTGACAGACTGACTGACAGACAGACTGACTGACAGACAGACTGACAGACTGATTGACTGACAGACAGACTGACATACTGACAGACAGACAGACTGACTGACACAAACAGACTGACTGACAGACCGACAGACTGACAGATTGACTGACAGACTGACAGACAGACTGACATACTGACAGACAGACTGACTGACACTGACAGACTGACAGACAGACTGACAGACAGACTGACAGACTGACTGACAGACTGACAGACAGACAGACTGACAGACTGACTGACAGACTGATTGACAGATTGAGAGACTGACTGACAGACTGATAGACTGACTGACAGACTGATTGACAGACTGAGAGACTGACTGAGACTGACAGACTGACTGACAGAAAGACTTACAGACTGACTGACAGACTGACTGACAGACTGACTGACAGACTGACTGACAATGACAGACTGACTGACAGACTGACAGACAGACTGACCGACACTGACAGACTGACTGACAGACAGACAGACTGACAGACTGACAGACAGACAGACAGACTGACTGACTGACACTGACAGACTGACTGACAGACCGACAGACAGACATATTGACTGACAGACTGACTGACATACTGACAGACAGACTGACTGACACTGACAGACTGACTGACTGACTGACAGACAGACAGACAGACTGACAGACTGATAGACTGACTGACAGACTGACAGGATGACTGACAGACTGACTGACACTGACAGACTGACTGACCGACAGACTGACAGACAGACTGACAGACTGACCGACACTGACAGACTGACTGACAGACTGACTGACAGACTGACTGACAGACTGCTAGACTGACTGACAGACTGACAGACAGACTGACTGACACTGACAGACTGCCGGATTGACTGACAGACTGACAGACAGACAGACAGACAGACTGACTGAGAGATTGACTGACAGACAGACTTACAGACTGATAGGCAGACTGACAGAATGACTGACAGACTGACAGACTGACTGACAGACTGATTGATAGACTGAGAGACTGACTGACAGACTGACAGACTGACAGAAAGACTTACAGACTGACTGACAGACTGACAGACTGACTGACAGACAGACAGGCTGACAGACTGACAGACTGAGTGACAGACAGATTGACAGACTGACTGACACTGACAGACTGACTGACAGACTGACAGACAGACTGACAGACAGACTGACTGACAGACTGACAGACTGACGTATTGACAGACTGACAGACAGACTGACAGACAGACAGACTGACTGACAGACTGACTGACACTGACAGACTGACTGACAGACTGACTGACACTGACAGACTGACTGACAGACTGACAGACAGACAGACTGACTGACAGACTGATAGACTGACTGACAGACTGACAGGATGACTGACAGACTGACTGACACTGACAGACTGACTGACAGACAGACTGACCGACACTGACAGACTGACTGACAGACAGACTGACAGACTGATTGACTGACAGACAGACTGACATACTGACAGACAGACAGACTGACTGACACTGACAGACTGACTGACAGACCGACAGACTGACAGATTGACTGACAGACTGACAGACAGACTGACATACTGACAGACAGACTGACTGACACTGACAGACTGACTGACTGACAGACAGACTGACAGACTGACAGACTGACTGACAGACTGACAGACAGACAGACTAACAGACTGATTGACAGACTGAGAGACTGACTGACAGACTGATAGACTGACTGACAGACTGATTGACAGACTGATTGACAGACTGAGAGACTGACATACTGACAGACTGACTGACAGATAGACTTACAGACTGACTGATAGACTGATAGACTGACTGACAGACTGACAGACTGACAGACAGACTGACTGACTGACAGACTGACTGACAGACAGACTGACTGACAGACAGACAGACAGACAGACAGACTGACAGACAGACTGACAGACTGACTGACAGACAGACTGATAGACTGACTGACAGACAGACTGACAGACTGACAGACTGACATATTGACAGACTGACTGACAGACTGACTGACAGACAGACTGACAGACAGACTGACAGACAGACTGACAGACCGACTGACAGACTGACAGACTGACTGACAGACAGACAGACAGACTGACTGACTGACAGACTGACTGACAGACTGACTGACAGACAGGCTGACAGACAGACTGACAGACAGACTGACAGACCGACTGACAGACTGACAGACTGACTGACAGACAGACTGATAGACTGACTGACAGACAGACTGACAGACTGACATATTGACAGACTGACAGACAGACTGAAAGACAGACTGACAGACTGACCGACTGACTGACCAACTGACAGACTGACTGACAGACAGATTGACAGACAGACTGACACTGACAGACTGACTGACAGACTGACAGACAGACTGACTGACAGGCTGACTGACAGACTGACATATTGACAGACTGACAGACAGACTGACAGACAGACAGACAGACAGACAGACAGACAGACTGACTGACCAACTGACAGACTGACTGACAGACAGATTGACAGACAGACTGAGACTGACAGACAGACAGACTGACTGACAGACTGACAGACTGACAGACTGACATATTGACAGACTGACAGACAGACTGACAGACAGACAGACAAGCAGACAGACAGACAGACAGACAGACTGACTGACACTGACGGACAGACTGACAGACAGACAGACTGACTGACACTGACAGACTGACTGACAGACCGACAGACTAACAGATTGACTGACAGACTGACAGACAGACTGACATACTGACAGACAGACTGACTGACACTGACAGACTGACTGACAGACTGACAGACAGACTGATAGACTGACTGACAGACTGACAGGATGACAGACAGACTGACTGACACTGACAGACTGACTGACAGACAGACTGACAGACAGACTGACTGACATTGACAGACTGACTGACAGACAGACTGACAGACTGATAGACTGACTGACAGACAGACAGACTGACAGACTGACTGACACTGACTGACACTGACAGACTGACTGACAGACCGACAGACTGACAGATTGACTGACAGACAGGCAGACTGACATACTGACAGACAGACTGACTGACACTGACAGACTGACCGACAGACTGACAGATTGACTGACAGACTGACAGACAGACTGACATACTGACAGACAGACTGACTGACACTGACAGACTGACTGACAGACTGACCGACAGACTGACAGACAGACTGACAGACTGACCAACACTGACAGACTGACTGACTGACAGACTGACTGACAGACAGACTGACTGACAGACTGATAGACTGACTGACAGACTGACAGACAGACTGACTGACACTGACAGACTGACTGACTGACAGATTGACTGACAGACTGACAGACAGACAGACAGACTGACTGAGAGACTGACAGATTGACTGACAGACTGACAGACAGACAGACTGACAGACAGACTGACAGACAGACTGACAGACAGACTGACAGACTGGCAGACTGACTGACAGACTGACAGACAGACTGACAGACTGACTGACAGACTGACTGACAGACTTACTGACAGACTGACAGACTGACAGACAGACTGACAGACTGACTGACAGACAGACAGACAGACAGACAGACAGACAGACTGACTGACAGACAGACAGACAGACAGACAGACAGACAGACAGACTGACTAACAGACTGACAGACAGACTGACAGACTGATAGACTGACTGACAGACAGACAGACTGACTGACACTGACAGACTGACTGACAGACCGACAGACTGACAGATTGACTGACAGACTGACAGACAGACTGACATACTGACAGACAGACTGACTGACACTGACAGACTGACTGACAGACAGACAGACTGACAGACTGATAGACTGACAGACTGACAGGATGACTGACAGACTGACTGACTCTGACAGACTGACTGACAGACTGACCAACAGACTGACAGACTGGTCGACACTGACAGACTGACTGACAGACTGACTGACAGACTGACTGACAGACAGACTGACAGACTGACAGACAGACTGACTGACAGACTGACAGATTGACTGACAGACTGACAGACAGACAGACTGACAGACAGACAGACTGACTGACAGACTGACTGACACTGAGAGACTGACTGACAGACTGACTGACACTCACAGACTGACTGACAGACTGACAGACAGACAGACTGACAGACTGACAGTCTGATAGACTGACTGACAGACTGACAGGATGACAGACAGACTGACTGACACTGACAGACTGACTGACAGACAGACTGAAAGACAGACTGACCGACACTGACAGAGTGACTGACACACAGACTGACAGACTGATAGACTGACAGACAGACAGACTGACTGACACTGACAGACTGACTGACAGACCGACAGACTGACATATTGACTGACAGACTGACTGACATACTGACAGACAGACTGACTGACACTGACAGACTGACTGACTGACAGACTGACAGACTGATAGACTGACTGACAGACTGACAGGATGACTGACAGACTGACTGACACAGACAGACTGACTGACAGACTGACCGACAGACTGACAGACTGACCGACAGACTGACAGGCTGACAGACAGACTGACAGACTGACCGACACTGACAGACTGACTGACAGACTGACTGACAGACTGACAGACAGACTGACTGACAGACTGATAGACTGACTGACAGACTGACAGACAGACTGACTGACACTGACAGACTGACAGATTGACTGACAGACTGACAGACAGACAGACAGACAGACAGACAGACTGACTGAGAGACTGACAGACAGACTGACAGACAGACTGACAGAATGACTGACAGACTGAGAGACTGACTCACTGACAGACTGACTGACAGACTGATTGACAGACTGAGAGACTGACTGACAGACTGACAGACTGACGGACAGACTGACAGAAAGACTTACAGACTGACTGACAGACTGACAGACTGACTGACAGACAGACTGACAGACTGACAGACTGACTGACAGACAGATTGACAGACTGACTGACACTGACAGACTGACTGACAGACTGACAGACAGACTGACTGACAGATTGACTGACAGACCGACAGAATGACTGACAGACCGACAGACTGACATATTGACAGACTGACAGACAGACTGACAGACAGACAGACAGACTGACTGACTGACTGACTGACTGACAGACTGACTGACACTGACAGACTGACTGACAGACTGACTGACACTGACAGACTGACTGACAGACTGACTGATAGACTGACTGACAGACTGACAGAATGACAGACAGACTGACTGACACTGACAGACTGACTGACAGACAGACTGACAGACAGACTGACCGACACTGACAGACTGACTGACAGACAGACTGACAGACTGATTGAATGACATACAGACTGACATACTGACAGACAGACAGACTGACTGACACTGACAGACAGTCTGACAGACCGACAGACTGACAGATTGACTGACAGATTGACTGACAGACTGACAGACAGACTGACATACTGACAGACAGACTGACTGACACTGACAGACTGACTGACTGACAGACAGTCGGACAGACTGACAGACTGACTGACAGACTGACAGACAGACTGACAGACTGACTGACAGACTGATTGACCGACTGAGAGACTGACTGACAGACTGATAGACTGACTGACAGACTGATTGACAGACTGAGAGACTGACTGACAGACTGACAGACTGACTGACAGAAAGACTTACAGACTGACTGACAGACTGACTGACAGACTGACAGACAGACAGACTGACAGACTGACTGACAGACAGATTGACAGACTGACTGACACTGACAGACTGACTGACAGACAGACTGACTGACAGACTGACTGACAGACTGACAGACTGACATATTGACAGACTGACAGACTGACAGACAGACTGACAGACAGACAGACAGACTGACTGACTGACGACTGACAGACTGACTGATACTGACAGACTGACTGACACTGACAGACTGACTGACAGACTGACAGACAGACAGACTGACTGACAGACTGACTGACAGACTGATGGACTGACTGACAGACTGACAGACTGACAGACAGACTGACCAACACTGACAGACAGACTGACAGACTGACAGACAGACTGACTGACAGACTGACATATTGACAGACTGACAGACAGACTGACAGACAGACAGACAGACTGACTGACTGACTGACGACTGACAGACTGACTGACAGACTGCCAGACAGACAGACTGACTGACACTGACAGACTGACTGACAGACTGACAGACAGACAGACTGACTGACAGACTGACTGACAGACTGATGGACTGACTGACAGACTGACAGACAGACTGACAGACTGACCGACACTGACAGACAGACTGACAGACAGACTGACTGACAGACTGATACACTGACTGACAGACAGACGGACTGATTGACACTGACAGACTGACTGACTTACAGACTGACAGACTGACTGACAGACTGACTGACAGACAGACTGACTGACAGACTGATAGACTGACTGACAGACTGACAGACAGACTGACTGACACTGACAGACTGACTGACAGACTGACAGATTGACTGACAGACTGACAGACTGACAGACAGACAGACTGACAGACTGACCAACACTGACAGACTGACTGACAGACTGACTGACAGACAGACTGACTGACAGACTGATAGACTGACTGACAGACTGACATACTGACAGAGACTGACTGACACTGACAGACTGACTGACAGACTGACAGACAGACTGACAGACTGACCAACACTGACAGACTGACTGACAGACTGACTGACAGACAGACTGACTGACAGACTGATAGACTGACTGACAGACAGACTGACAGACAGACTGACACTGACAGACTGACTGACAGACTGACAGATTGACTGACAGACTGACAGACAGACAGACAGACTGAATGAGAGACTGACTGATTGACTGACAGACTGACAGACAGACTGACAGACAGACTGACAGACAGACAGACAGACAGACTGACAGACTGGCAGACTGACTGACAGACTGACAGACAGACTGACTGACAGACTGACTGACAGACTTACTGACAGACTGACAGACTGACTGACAGACAGAGTGACAGACTGACTGACAGACAGACAGACTGACTGACAGACAGACAGACAGACAGACAGACAGACAGACTGACAGACTGACTGACTTATTGACTGACTGACTGACAGACTGACTGACAGACAGACTGGCAGACAGACTGACAGACAGACTTACCGACTGACAGACAGACTGACAGACTGACTGACAGACAGACTCACAGACTGACATATTGACAGACTGACAGACAGACTGACAGACTGACATATGTACAGACTGACAGACAGACAGACAGACAGACAGACAGACTGACTGACTGACTGATAGACTGACTGACACTGACAGACTGACAGAGAGAGATACTGACAGACAGACTGACCGACACTTACAGACTGACTGACAGACAGACTGACAGACTGATAGACTGACTGACAGACAGACAGACTGACTGACACTGACAGCCTGACTGACAGACCGACAGACTGACAGATTGACTGACAGACCGACAGACAGACTGACATAGTGACAGACAGACTGACAGACAGACTGACTGACACTGACAGACTGACTGACAGACTGACAGACAGACTGACAGACTGACTGACAGACTGACAGTATGACTGACAGACTGACTGACACTGACAGACTGACTGACAGACTGACCGACAGACTGACAGACAGACTGGCCGACACTGACAGACTGACTGACAGACTGACTGACAGACTGACTGTCAGACTGACAGACAGACTGACTGACAGACTGATAGACTGACTGACAGACTGACAGACAGACTGACTGACACTGACAGACTGACTGACAGACTGACTGACAGACTGACAGACTGACTGACAGATTGACTGACAGACTGACAGACAGACTGACTGTCTGACTGACTGACTGACTGACTGACAGACTGACTGACACTGACAGACAGACAGACTGACTGACACTGACAGACTGACTGACAGACTGACAGACAGACAGACTGACAGACTGATAGACTGACTGACAGACTGACAGGATGACAGACATACTGACTGACACTGACAGACTGACTGACAGACAGACTGACCAACACTGACAGACTGACTGACAGACAGACTGACAGACTGATAGACTGACAGACAGACTGACTGACAGACCGACTGACAGACTGACAGACTGACATATTGACAGACTGAGAGACAGACTGACAGACAGACAGACTGACTGACTGACAGACTGACTGACAGACTGACTGACACTGACAGACTGACAGACAGACAGACTGACAGACTGACTGATAGACTGACTGACAGGATGACAGACAGACTGATTGACACTGACAGACTGACTGACAGACAGACTGACAGACAGACTGACAGACAGACTGACCGACACTGACAGACTGACTGACAGACAGACTGACAGACTGATTGACTGACAGACAGACTGACATACTGACAGACAGACAGACTGACTGACACAAACAGACTGACTGACAGACCGACAGACTGACAGATTGACTGACAGACTGACAGACAGACTGACATACTGACAGACAGACTGACTGACACTGACAGACTGACAGACAGACTGACAGACAGACTGACAGACTGACTGACAGACTGACAGACAGACAGACTGACAGACTGACTGACAGACTGATTGACAGATTGAGAGACTGACTGACAGACTGATAGACTGACTGACAGACTGATTGACAGACTGAGAGACTGACTGAGACTGACAGACTGACTGACAGAAAGACTTACAGACTGACTGACAGACTGACTGACAGACTGACTGACAGACTGACTGACAATGACAGACTGACTGACAGACTGACAGACAGACTGACCGACACTGACAGACTGACTGACAGACAGACAGACTGACAGACTGACAGACAGACAGACAGACTGACTGACTGACACTGACAGACTGACTGACAGACCGACAGACAGACATATTGACTGACAGACTGACTGACATACTGACAGACAGACTGACTGACACTGACAGACTGACTGACTGACTGACAGACAGACAGACAGACTGACAGACTGATAGACTGACTGACAGACTGACAGGATGACTGACAGACTGACTGACAGACTGACTGACAGACTGACTGACAGACTGACTGACAGACTGACTGACAGACTGATTGACAGACTGAGAGACTGACTGACATACTGACAGACTGACTGACAGATAGACTTACAGACTGACTGATAGACTGATAGACTGACTGACAGACTGACAGACAGACTGACTGACACTGACAGACTGACTGACAGACTGACAGATTGACTGACAGACTGACAGACTGACAGACAGACAGACTGACTGAGAGGCTGACAGATTGACTGACAGACTGACAGACAGACTGATAGACTGACAGACAGACTGACAGACTGACAGACTGACAGACTGACTGACAGACTGACTGACAGACTGACTGACAGACAGACAGACTGACTGACTGATAGACTGACTGACAGACTGACTGACAGACAGACTGACAGACAGACTGACAGACAGACTTTCCGACTGACAGACCGACTGACAGACTGACTGACAGACAGACTGATAGACTGACTGACAGACAGACTGACAGACTGACAGACTGACATATTGAGAGACTGACAGACAGACTGAAAGACAGACTGACAGTCTGACTGACTGACTGACCAACTGACAGACTGACTGACAGACAGATTGACAGACAGACTGACACTGACAGACTGACTGACAGACTGACAGACAGACTGACTGACAGGCTGACTGACAGACTGACATATTGACAGACTGACAGACAGACTGACAGACAGACAGACAGACTGACTGACTGACCAACTGACAGACTGACTGACAGACAGATTGACAGACAGACTGACACTGACAGACAGACTGACTGACAGACTGACAGACAGACTGACAGACTGACTGACAGACTGACATATTGACAGACTGACAGGCAGACTGACAGACAGACAGACAAGCAGACAGACAGACAGACAGACAGACAGACTGACTGACACTGACGGACAGACTGACAGACAGACAGACTGACTGACACTGACAGACTGACTGACAGACCGACAGACTGACAGATTGACTGACAGACTGACAGACAGACTGACATACTGACAGACAGACTGACTGACACTGACAGACTGACTGACAGACTGACAGACAGACTGATAGACTGACTGACAGACTGACAGGATGACAGACAGACTGACTGACACTGACAGACTGACAGACAGACTGACAGACAGACTGACTGACATTGACAGACTGACTGACAGACAGACTGACAGACTGATAGACTGACTGACAGACTGACAGACAGACAGACTGACAGACTGACTGACACTGACAGACTGACTGACACTGACAGACTGACTGACAGACCGACAGACTGACAGATTGACTGACAGACTGACAGACAGACTGACATACTGACAGACAGACTGACTGACACTGACAGACTGACCGACAGACTGACAGATTGACTGACAGACTGACTGACAGACTGACCGATAGACTGACAGACAGACTGAGAGACTGACTGACTGACAGGCTGACAGACTGACTGATACTGACAGACTGACTGACAGACTGACTGACAGACTGACAGACAGACTGACAGACTGACCAACACTGACAGACTGACTGACAGACTGACTGACAGACAGACTGACTGACAGACTGATAGACTGACTGACAGACTGACTGACAGACAGACTGACTGACACTGACAGACTGACTGACAGACTGACAGATTGACTGACAGACTGACAGACAGACAGACAGACTGACTGAGAGACTGACAGATTGACTGACAGACTGACAGACAGACTGACAGACAGACTGACAGACAGACTGACAGACTGGCAGACTGACTGACAGACTGACAGACAGACTGACAGACTGACTGACAGACTGACTGACAGACTTACTGACAGACTGACAGACAGACTGACAGACTGACTGACAGACAGACTGACTGACTGACTGACAGACAGACAGACAGACTGACTGACACTGACAGACTGACTGACAGACTGACATACTGACAGAGACTGACTGACACTGACAGACTGACTGACAGACTGACAGACACACTGACAGACAGACTGACAGACTGACCAACACTGACAGACTGACTGACAGACTGACTGACAGACAGACTGACTGACAGACTGATAGACTGACTGACAGACAGACTGACAGACAGACTGACACTGACAGACTGACTGACAGACTGACAGATTGACTGACAGACTGACAGACAGACAGACAGACTGACTGAGAGACTGACTGATTGACTGACAGACTGACAGACAGACTGACAGACAGACTGACAGACAGACAGACAGACTGACAGACTGGCAGACTGACTGACAGACTGACAGACAGACTGACTGACAGACTGACTGACAGACTTACTGACAGACTGACAGACTGACTGACAGACAGAGTGACAGACTGACTGACAGACAGACAGACAGACTGACTGACAGACAGACAGACAGACAGACAGACAGACAGACTGACAGACTGACTGACTTATTGACAGACTGACTGACAGACTGACTGACAGACAGACTGGCAGACAGACTGACAGACAGACTTACCGACTGACAGACAGACTGACAGACTGACTGACAGACAGACTGACAGACTGACATATTGACAGACTGACAGACAGACTGACAGACTGACATATGTACAGACTGACAGACAGACAGACAGACAGACAGACAGACAGACTGACTGACTGACTGATAGACTGACTGACACTGACAGACTGACAGAGAGAGATACTGACAGACAGACTGACCGACACTTACAGACTGACTGACAGACAGACTGACAGACTGATAGACTGACTGACAGACAGACAGACTGACTGACACTGACAGCCTGACTGACAGACCGACAGACTGACAGATTGACTGACAGACCGACAGACAGACTGACATAGTGACAGACAGACTGACAGACAGACTGACTGACACTGACAGACTGACTGACAGACTGACAGACAGACAGACAGACTGACAGACTGACTGACAGACTGACAGTATGACTGACAGACTGACTGACACTGACAGACTGACTGACAGACTGACCGACAGACTGACAGACAGACTGGCCGACACTGACAGACTGACTGACAGACTGACAGACAGACTGACTGACAGACTGATAGACTGACTGACAGACTGACAGACAGACTGACAGACTGACTGACAGACTGACTGACAGACTGACTGACAGACTGACAGACTGACTGACAGATTGACTGACAGACTGACAGACAGACTGACTGTCTGACTGACTGACTGACTGACTGACAGACTGACTGACACTGACAGACAGACAGACTGACTGACACTGACAGACTGACTGACAGACTGACAGACAGACAGACTGACAGACTGATAGACTGACTGACAGACTGACAGGATGACAGACATACTGACTGACACTGACAGACTGACTGACAGACAGACTGACCAACACTGACAGACTGACTGACAGACAGACTGACAGACTGATAGACTGACAGACAGACTGACTGACAGACCGACTGACAGACTGACAGACTGACATATTGACAGACTGAGAGACAGACTGACAGACAGACAGACTGACTGACTGACAGACTGACTGACAGACTGACTGACACTGACAGACTGACAGACAGACAGACTGACAGACTGACTGATAGACTGACTGACAGGATGACAGACAGACTGATTGACACTGACAGACTGACTGACAGACAGACTGACAGACAGACTGACAGACAGACTGACCGACACTGACAGACTGACTGACAGACAGACTGACAGACTGATTGACTGACAGACAGACTGACATACTGACAGACAGACAGACTGACTGACACAAACAGACTGACTGACAGACCGACAGACTGACAGATTGACTGACAGACTGACAGACAGACTGACATACTGACAGACAGACTGACTGACACTGACAGACTGACAGACAGACTGACAGACAGACTGACAGACTGACTGACAGACTGACAGACAGACAGACTGACAGACTGACTGACAGACTGATTGACAGATTGAGAGACTGACTGACAGACTGATAGACTGACTGACAGACTGATTGACAGACTGAGAGACTGACTGAGACTGACAGGCTGACTGACAGAAAGACTTACAGACTGACTGACAGACTGACTGACAGACTGACTAACAGACTGACTGACAATGACAGACTGACTGACAGACTGACAGACAGACTGACCGACACTGACAGACTGACTGACAGACAGACAGACTGACAGACTGACAGACAGACAGACAGACTGACTGACTGACACTGACAGACTGACTGACAGACCGACAGACAGACATATTGACTGACAGACTGACTGACATACTGACAGACAGACTGACTGACACTGACAGACTGACTGACTGACTGACAGACAGACAGACAGACTGACAGACTGATAGACTGACTGACAGACTGACAGGATGACTGACAGACTGACTGACACTGACAGACTGACTGACCGACAGACTGACAGACAGACTGACAGACTGACCGACACTGACAGACTGACTGACAGACTGACTGACAGACTGACTGACAGACTGCTAGACTGACTGACAGACTGACAGACAGACTGACTGACACTGACAGACTGCCGGATTGACTGACAGACTGACAGACAGACAGACTGACTGAGAGATTGACTGACAGACAGACTTACAGACTGATAGGCAGACTGACAGAATGACTGACAGACTGACAGACTGACTGACAGACTGATTGATAGACTGAGAGACTGACTGACAGACTGACAGACTGACAGAAAGACTTACAGACTGACTGACAGACTGACAGACTGACTGACAGACAGACAGGCTGACAGACTGACAGACTGAGTGACAGACAGATTGACAGACTGACTGACACTGACAGACTGACTGACAGACTGACAGACAGACTGACAGACAGACTGACTGACAGACTGACAGACTGACGTATTGACAGACTGACAGACAGACTGACAGACAGACAGACTGACTGACAGACTGACTGACACTGACAGACTGACTGACAGACTGACTGACACTGACAGACTGACTGACAGACTGACAGACAGACAGACTGACTGACAGACTGATAGACTGACTGACAGACTGACAGGATGACTGACAGACTGACTGACACTGACAGACTGACTGACAGACAGACTGACCGACACTGACAGACTGACTGACAGACAGACTGATTGACTGACAGACAGACTGACATACTGACAGACAGACAGACTGACTGACACTGACAGACAGACTAACTGACAGACCGACAGACTGACAGATTGACTGACAGACTGACAGACAGACTGACATACTGACAGACAGACTGACTGACACTGACAGACTGACTGACTGACAGACAGACTGACAGACTGACAGACTGACTGACAGACTGACAGACAGACAGACTAACAGACTGATTGACAGATTGAGAGACTGACTGACAGACTGATAGACTGACTGACAGACTGATTGACAGACTGATTGACAGACTGAGAGACTGACATACTGACAGACTGACTGACAGATAGACTTACAGACTGACTGATAGACTGATAGACTGACTGACAGACTGACAGACTGACAGACAGACTGACTGACTGACAGACTGACTGACAGACAGACTGACTGACAGACAGACAGACAGACAGACTGACAGACAGACTGACAGACTGACTGACAGACAGACTGATAGACTGACTGACAGACAGACTGACAGACTGACAGACTGACATATTGACAGACTGACTGACAGACTGACTGACAGACAGACTGACAGACAGACTGACAGACAGACTGACAGACCGACTGACAGACTGACAGACTGACTGACAGACAGACAGACAGACTGACTGACTGACAGACTGACTGACAGACTGACTGACAGACAGGCTGACAGACAGACTGACAGACAGACTGACAGACCGACTGACAGACTGACAGACTGACTGACAGACAGACTGATAGACTGACTGACAGACAGACTGACAGACTGACATATTGACAGACTGACAGACAGACTGAAAGACAGACTGACAGACTGACCGACTGACTGACCAACTGACAGACTGACTGACAGACAGATTGACAGACAGACTGACACTGACAGACTGACTGACAGACTGACAGACAGACTGACTGACAGGCTGACTGACAGACTGACATATTGACAGACTGACAGACAGACTGACAGACAGACAGACAGACAGACAGACTGACTGACCAACTGACAGACTGACTGACAGACAGATTGACAGACAGACTGAGACTGACAGACAGACAGACTGACTGACAGACTGACAGACTGACATATTGACAGACTGACAGACAGACTGACAGACAGACAGACAAGCAGACAGACAGACAGACAGACAGACTGACTGACACTGACGGACAGACTGACAGACAGACAGACTGACTGACACTGACAGACTGACTGACAGACCGACAGACTAACAGATTGACTGACAGACTGACAGACAGACTGACATACTGACAGACAGACTGACTGACACTGACAGACTGACTGACAGACTGACAGACAGACTGATAGACTGACTGACAGACTGACAGGATGACAGACAGACTGACTGACACTGACAGACTGACTGACAGACAGACTGACAGACAGACTGACTGACATTGACAGACTGACTGACAGACAGACTGACAGACTGATAGACTGACTGACAGACAGACAGACTGACAGACTGACTGACACTGACTGACACTGACAGACTGACTGACAGACCGACAGACTGACAGATTGACTGACAGACAGACAGACTGACATACTGACAGACAGACTGACTGACACTGACAGACTGACCGACAGACTGACAGATTGACTGACAGACTGACAGACAGACTGACATACTGACAGACAGACTGACTGACACTGACAGACTGACTGACAGACTGACCGACAGACTGACAGACAGACTGACAGACTGACCAACACTGACAGACTGACTGACTGACAGACTGACTGACAGACAGACTGACTGACAGACTGATAGACTGACTGACAGACTGACAGACAGACTGACTGACACTGACAGACTGACTGACTGACAGATTGACTGACAGACTGACAGACAGACAGACAGACTGACTGAGAGACTGACAGATTGACTGACAGACTGACAGACAGACAGACTGACAGACAGACTGACAGACAGACTGACAGACAGACTGACAGACTGGCAGACTGACTGACAGACTGACAGACAGACTGACAGACTGACTGACAGACTGACTGACAGACTTACTGACAGACTGACAGACTGACAGACAGACTGACAGACTGACTGACAGACAGACAGACAGACAGACAGACTGACTGACAGACAGACAGACAGACAGACAGACAGACAGACAGACTGACTAACAGACTGACAGACAGACTGACAGACTGATAGACTGACTGACAGACAGACAGACTGACTGACACTGACAGACTGACTGACAGACCGACAGACTGACAGATTGACTGACAGACTGACAGACAGACTGACATACTGACAGACAGACTGACTGACACTGACAGACTGACTGACAGACAGACAGACTGACAGACTGATAGACTGACAGACTGACAGGATGACTGACAGACTGACTGACTCTGACAGACTGACTGACAGACTGACCAACAGACTGACAGACTGGTCGACACTGACAGACTGACTGACAGACTGACTGACAGACTGACTGACAGACAGACTGACAGACTGACAGACAGACTGACTGACAGACTGACAGATTGACTGACAGACTGACAGACAGACAGACTGACAGACAGACAGACTGACTCACAGACTGACTGACACTGAGAGACTGACTGACAGACTGACTGACACTCACAGACTGACTGACAGACTGACAGACAGACAGACTGACAGACTGACAGTCTGATAGACTGACTGACGGACTGACAGGATGACAGACAGACTGACTGACACTGACAGACTGACTGACAGACAGACTGAAAGACAGACTGACCGACACTGACAGAGTGACTGACACACAGACTGACAGACTGATAGACTGACAGACAGACAGACTGACTGACACTGACAGACTGACTGACAGACCGACAGACTGACATATTGACTGACAGACTGACTGACATACTGACAGACAGACTGACTGACACTGACAGACTGACTGACTGACAGACTGACAGACTGATAGACTGACTGACAGACTGACAGGATGACTGACAGACTGACTGACACTGACAGACTGACTGACAGACTGACCGACAGACTGACAGACTGACCGACAGACTGACAGGCTGACAGACAGACTGACAGACTGACCGACACTGACAGACTGACTGACAGACTGACTGACAGACTGACAGACAGACTGACTGACAGACTGATAGACTGACTGACAGACTGACAGACAGACTGACTGACACTGACAGACTGACAGATTGACTGACAGACTGACAGACAGACAGACAGACAGACTGACTGAGAGACTGACAGACAGACTGACAGACAGACTGACAGAATGACTGACAGACTGAGAGACTGACTCACTGACAGACTGACTGACAGACTGATTGACAGACTGAGAGACTGACTGACAGACTGACAGACTGACCGACAGACTGACAGAAAGACTTACAGACTGACTGACAGACTGACAGACTGACTGACAGACAGACTGACAGACTGACAGACTGACTGACAGACAGATTGACAGACTGACTGACACTGACAGACTGACTGACAGACTGACAGACAGACTGACTGACAGATTGACTGACAGACCGACAGAATGACTGACAGACCGACAGACTGACATATTGACAGACTGACAGACAGACTGACAGACAGACAGACAGACTGACTGACTGACTGACTGACTGACTGACAGACTGACTGACACTGACAGACTGACTGACAGACTGACTGACACTGACAGACTGACTGACAGACTGACTGATAGACTGACTGACAGACTGACAGAATGACAGACAGACTGACTGACACTGACAGACTGACTGACAGACAGACTGACAGACAGACTGACCGACACTGACAGACTGACTGACAGACAGACTGACAGACTGATTGAATGACATACAGACTGACATACTGACAGACAGACAGACTGACTGACACTGACAGACAGACTGACAGACCGACAGACTGACAGATTGACTGACAGATTGACTGACAGACTGACAGACAGACTGACATACTGACAGACAGACTGACTGACACTGACAGACTGACTGACTGACAGACAGTCGGACAGACTGACAGACTGACTGACAGACTGACAGACAGACTGACAGACTGACTGACAGACTGATTGACCGACTGAGAGACTGACTGACAGACTGATAGACTGACTGACAGACTGATTGACAGACTGAGAGACTGACTGACAGACTGACAGACTGACTGACAGAAAGACTTACAGACTGACTGACAGACTGACTGACAGACTGACAGACAGACAGACTGACAGACTGACTGACAGACAGATTGACAGACTGACTGACACTGACAGACTGACTGACAGACAGACTGACTGACAGACTGACTGACAGACTGACAGACTGACATATTGACAGACTGACAGACTGACAGACAGACTGACAGACAGACAGACAGACAGACAGACAGACTGACTGACTGACGACTGACAGACTGACTGATACTGACAGACTGACTGACACTGACAGACTGACTGACAGACTGACAGACAGACAGACTGACTGACAGACTGACTGACAGACTGATGGACTGACTGACAGACTGACAGACAGACTGACCGACACTGACAGACAGACTGACAGACTGACAGACAGACTGACTGACAGACTGACATATTGACAGACTGACAGACAGACTGACAGACAGACAGACAGACTGACTGACTGACTGACGACTGACAGACTGACTGACAGACTGCCAGACAGACAGACTGACTGACACTGACAGACTGACTGACAGACTGACAGACAGACAGACTGACTGACAGACTGACCGACACTGACAGACAGACTGACAGACAGACTGACTGACAGACTGATACACTGACTGACAGACTGACGGACTGATTGACACTGACAGACTGACTGACTTACAGACTGACAGACTGACTGACAGACTGACTGACAGACAGACTGACTGACAGACTGATAGACTGACTGACAGACTGACAGACAGACTGACTGACACTGACAGACTGACTGACAGACTGACAGATTGACTGACAGACTGACAGACTGACAGACAGACAGACTGACTGAGAGACTGACAGATTGACTGACAGACTGACAGACAGACTGATAGACTGACAGACAGACTGACAGACTGACAGACTGACTGACAGACAGACTGACTGACAGACTGACTGACAGACTGATTGACAGACTGAGAGACTGACTGACATACTGACAGACTGACTGACAGATAGACTTACAGACTGACTGATAGACTGATAGACTGACTGACAGACTGACAGACTGACAGACAGACTGACTGACTGACAGACTGACTGACAGACTGACTGACAGACTGACTGACAGACAGACAGACTGACTGACTGACAGACTGACTGACAGACTGACTGACAGACAGACTGACAGACAGACTGACAGACAGACTGACAGACAGACTTACCGACTGACAGACCGACTGACAGACTGACAGACTGACTGGCAGACAGACTGATAGACTGACTGACAGACAGACTGACAGACTGACATATTGAGAGACTGACAGACAGACTGAAAGACAGACTGACAGACTGACCGACTGACTGACCAACTGACAGACTGACTGACAGACAGATTGACAGACAGACTGACACTGACAGACTGACTGACAGACTGAGACAGACTGACAGACAGACTGACTGACAGGCTGACTGACAGACTGACATATTGACAGACTGACAGACAGACTGACAGACAGACAGACAGACAGACTGACTGACCAACTGACAGACTGACTGACAGACAGATTGACAGACAGACTGACACTGACTGACAGACTGACAGACAGACTGACAGACTGACTGACAGACTGACAGACTGACATATTGACAGACTGACAGACAGACTGACAGACAGACAGACAAGCAGACAGACAGACAGACAGACTGACTGACACTGACGGACAGACTGACAGACAGACAGACTGACTGACACTGACAGACTGACTGACAGACCGACAGACTGACAGATTGACTGACAGACTGACAGACAGACTGACATACTGACAGACAGACTGACTGACACTGACAGACTGACTGACAGACTGACAGACAGACTGATAGACTGACTGACAGACTGACAGGATGACAGACAGACTGACTGACACTGACAGACTGACTGACAGACAGACTGACAGACAGACTGACCGACATTGAAAGACTGACTGACAGACAGACTGACAGACTGATAGACTGACTGACAGACTGACAGACAGACAGACTGACTGACACTGACAGACTGACTGACACTGACAGACTGACCGACAGACTGACAGATTGACTGACAGACTGACTGACATACTGACAGACAGACTGACTGACACTGACAGACTGACCGACAGACTGACAGATTGACTGACAGACTGACTGACAGACTGACCGACAGACTGACAGACAGACTGAGAGACTGACTGACTGACAGGCTGACAGACTGACTGATACTGACAGACTGACTGACAGACTGACTGACAGACTAACAGACAGACTGACAGACTGACCAACACTGACAGACTGACTGACAGACTGACTGACAGACAGACTGACTGACAGACTGATAGACTGACTGACAGACAGACTGACAGACAGACTGACTGACACTGACAGACTGACTGACAGACTGACAGATTGACTGACAGACTGACAGACAGACAGACAGACTGACTGAGAGACTGACAGATTGACTGACAGACTGACAGACAGACTGACAGACAGACTGACAGACAGACTGACAGACTGGCAGACTGACTGACAGACTGACAGACAGACTGACAGACTGACTGACAGACTGACTGACAGACTGACAGACTGACAGACAGACTGACAGACTGACTGACAGACAGACTGACTGACAGACAGTCAGACAGACAGACTGACTGACACTGACAGACTGACTGACAGACTGACATACTGACAGACAGACTGACTGACACTGACAGACTGACTGACAGACAGACTGACAGACAGACTGACAGACTGACCGACAGACAGACTGACTGACAGACTGATAGACTGACTGACAGACAGACTGACTGACACTGACAGACTGACTGACAGACTGACAGATTGACTGACAGACTGACAGACAGACAGACAGACTGACTGAGAGACTGACAGATTGACTGACAGACTGACAGACAGACTGACAGACAGACTGACAGACAGACTGACAGACTGGCAGACTGACTGACAGACTGACAGACAGACAGACTGACTGACAGACTGACAGACTTACTGACAGACTGACAGACAGACTGACAGACTGACTGACTGACTGACAGACAGACTGACTGACTGACAGACAGACAGACAGACAGACTGACAGACTGACTGACTGACTGACTGACTGACAGACAGATTGGCAGACAGACTGACAGACAGACTTACCGACTGACAGACAGACTGACAGACTGACTGACAGACAGACTGACAGACTGACAGACAGACTGACAGACTGACATATGTACAGACTGACAGACAGACTGACAGACAGACAGACAGACAGACAGACAGACAGACAGACTGACTGACTGACTGACTGACAGACTGACTGACACTGACAGACTGACTGACAGACAGACTGACCGACA
>CM062290.1:58825931-58835931 GCA_031216915.1 Pictodentalium vernedei | reverse complement strand
CTGACTGACAGACTGACAGACAGACTGACTGACAGACTGACTGACAGACTGACTGACAGGCTGACAGACTGATATATTGACAGACTGAGAGACAGACTGACAGACAGACAGACAGACTGACTGACTGACTGACTGACGACTGACAGACTGACTGAAACTGACAGACTGACTGACACTGACAGACTGACTGACAAACTGACAGACAGACTGACTGACAGACTGACTGACAGACTGATAGACTGACTGACAGACTGGCAGACAGACTGACAGACTGACCGACACTGACTGACAGACTGATAGACAGACTGACTGACAGACTGATACACTGACTGACAGACTGATTGACACTGTCAGACTGACTGACTTACAGACTGACAGACTGACTGACAGACTGACTGACAGACAGACTGACAGACAGACAGACAGACTGACAGACTGATTGACTGACTGACAGACAGACTGACTGACACTGACAGACTGACTGACAGACTGACAGATTGACTGACAGACTGACTGACAGACAGACTGACTGACACGGACAGACTGACAGACAGACTGACAGACAGACTGACAGACTGACTGACAGACAGACTGACAGACAGACTGACAGACAGACTGACAGACTGACAGACAGACTGACAGACTGACTGACAGACTGACAGACTTTCAGACAGACTGACAGACTGACATATTGACAGACTGACAGACAGACTGACAGACTGACTGACTGACTCTGACAGACTGACTGACAGACTGACTGACAGAATGACAGGATGACAGACAAACTGACAGATTGACTGAAACTGACAGACAGACTGACAGACTAACAGAGTAACAGACAGACTGACAGACTGATAGACTGACTGACAGACTGACAGGATGACAGACAAACTGACAGACTGACCGACAGACTGACTGACAGACTGATACACTGACTGACAGGCTGACAAACTGATTGACACTGACAGACTGACTGACTTACAGACTGACAGATTGACTGACAGACTGACAGACAGACCAACAGACTGACTGACACTGACAGACTGACTGACAGACTGACTGACAGACTGACAGACAGACTGACAGACAGACAGACAGACAGACTGAAAGACTGACCGACTGACTGACCAACTGACAGACTGACTGACAGACAGACTGACTGACACTGACAGACTGACTGACAGACTGACAGACAGACTGACTGACAGACTGACTGACAGACTGACATATTGACAGACTGACAGACAGACTGACAGACAGACTGACTGACTGACTGACTGACTGACTGACACTGACAGACTGACTGACACTGACAGACTGACTGACAGACTGACTGACACTGACAGACTGACTGACAAACTGACAGACAGACAGACTGACTGACAGACTGATAGACTGACTGACAGACTGACAGGATGACAGACAGACTGACTGACACTGACAGACTGACTGACAGACAGACTGACAGACAGACTGACCGACACTGACAGACTGACTGACAGACAGACTGACAGACTGATTGACTGACAGACAGACTGACATACTGACAGACAGACAGACTGACTGACACTGACAGACTGACACTGACAGACTGACTGACAGACCGACAGACTGACAGATTGACTGACAGACTGACAGACAGACTGACATACTGACACACAGACTGACTGACAATGACAGACTGACTGACTGACTGACAGACAGACTGACGGACTGACAGACTGACTGACAGACTGACAGACTGACAGACTGATTGACAGATTGAGAGACTGACTGACAGACTGATAGACTGACTGACAGACTGATTGACAGACTGAGAGACTGACTGACAGACTGACAGACTGACTGATAGACTGACTGACAGACAGACTGACAGACAGACTGACTGACACTGACAGACTGACTGACAGACTGACAGACAGACAGACAGACTGACAGACTGACTGACAGACTGACAGTATGACTGACAGACTGACTGACACTGACAGACTGACTGACAGACTGACCGACAGACTGACAGACAGACTGGCCGACACTGACAGACTGACTGACAGACTGACTGACAGACTGACAGACAGACTGACTGACAGACTGATAGACTGACTGACAGACAGACTGACTGACACTGACAGACTGACTGACAGACTGACTGACAGACTGACAGATTGACTGACAGATTGACTGACAGATTGACTGACAGACTGACAGACAGACTGACAGACAGACTGACTGTCTGACTGACTGACTGACTGACGGACTGACTGACTGACAGACTGACTGACACTGACAGACCGACAGACAGACTGACTGACACTGACAGACTGACTGACAGACTGACAGACAGACAGACTGACAGACTGATAGACTGACTGACAGTCTGACAGGATGACAGACATACTGACTGACACTGACAGACTGACTGACAGACAGACTGACCGACACTGACAGACTGACTGACAGACAGACTGACAGACTGATAGACTGACAGACAGACAGACTGACTGACAAACTGACATATTGACAGACTGAGAGACAGACTGACAGACAGACAGACTGACTGACACACTGACTGACACTGACAGACTGACTGACAGACTGACAGACTGACAGACAGACTGACAGACAGACAGACTGACAGACTGACTGACAGACTGACAGACTGACTGACAGGATGACAGACAGACTGATTGACACTGACAGACTGACTGACAGACAGACTGACAGACAGACTGACAGACAGACTGACCGACACTGACAGACTGACTGACAGACAGACTGACAGACTGATTGACTGACAGACAGACTGACATACTGACAGACAGACAGACTGACTGACACAGACAGACTGACTGACAGACCGACAGACTGACAGATTGACTGACTGACAGACTGACAGACAGACTGACATACTGATAGACAGACTGACTGACACTGACAGACTGACAGACAGACTGACAGACAGACTGACAGACTGACTGACAGACTGACAGACAGACAGACTGACTGACAGACTGATTGACAGATTGAGAGACTGACTGACAGACTGATAGACTGACTGACAGACTGATTGACAGACTGAGAGACTGACTGAGACTGACAGACTGACTGACAGAAAGACTTACAGACTGACTGACAGACTGACTGACAGACTGACTGACAGACTGACTGACAGACTGACTGACAATGACAGACTGACTGACAGACTGACAGACAGACTGACCGACACTGACAGACTGACTGACAGACAGACAGACTGACAGACTGACAGACAGACAGACAGACTGACTGACACTGACAGACTGACTGACAGTCCGACAGACAGATATATTGACTGACAGACTGACTGACATACTGACAGACAGACTGACTGACACTGACAGACTGACTGACTGACAGACAGACAGACAGACTCACAGACTGATAGACTGACTGACAGACTGACAGGATGACTGACAGACTGACTGACACTGACAGACTGACTGACAGACTGACCGACAGACTGACAGACAGACTGACAGACTGACCGACACTGACAGACTGACTGACAGACTGACTGACAGACTGACTGACAGACTGCTAGACTGACTGACAGACTGACAGACAGACTGACTGACACTGACAGACTGCCGGATTGACTGACAGACTGACAGACTGACAGACAGACAGACAGACTGACTGAGAGATTGACTGACAGACAGACTTACAGACTGATAGGCAGACTGACAGAATGACTGAGAGACTGACAGACTGACTCACAGACTGATTGACAGACTGAGAGACTGACTGACAGACTGACAGACTGACCGACAGACTGACAGAAAGACTTACAGACTGACTGACAGACTGACAGACTGACTGACAGACAGACAGGCTGACAGTCTTACAGACTGACTGACAGACAGATTGACAGACTGACTGACACTGACAGACTGACTGACAGACTGACAGACAGACTGACAGACAGACTGACTGACAGACTGACAGACTGACGTATTGACAGACTGACAGACAGACTGACAGACAGACAGACTGACAGACAGACAGACTGACTGACAGACTGACTGACACTGACAGACTGACTGACAGACTGACTGACACTGACAGACTGACTGACAGACTGACAGACAGACAGACTGACAGACTGACTGACAGACTGATAGACTGACTGACAGACTGACAGGATGACAGACAGACTGACTGACACTGACAGACTGACTGACAGACAGACTGACAGACAGACTGACCGACACTGACAGACTGACTGACAGACAGACTGATTGACTGACAGACAGACTGACATACTGACAGACAGACAGACTGACTGACACTGACAGACTGACTGACAGACCGACAGACTGACAGATTGACTGACAGACTGACAGACAGACTGACATACTGACACACAGACTGACTGACACTGACAGACTGACTGACTGACAGACAGACTGACAGACTGACTGACAGACTGACAGACAGACAGACTGACAGTCTGATTGACAGATTGAGAGACTGACTGACAGACTGATAGACTGACTGACAGACTGATTGACAGACTGAGAGACTGACTGACAGACTGACAGACTGACTGACAGAAAGACTTACAGACTGACTGACAGACTGACTGACAGACTGACTGACAGACTGACAGACAGACTGACTGACAGACTGACTGACAGACTGACTGACAGGCTGACAGACTGACAGACTGACAGACAGACTGACAGACAGACTGACAGACAGACAGACAGACAGACAGACAGACTGACTGACTGACTGACTGATGACTGACAGACTGACTGAAACTGACAGACTGACTGACACTGACAGACTGACTGACAAACTGACAGACAGACTGACTGACAGACTGACTGACAGACTGATAGACTGACTGACAGACTGACAGACAGACTGACAGACTGACCGACACTGACTGACAGACTGATAGACAGACTGACTGACAGACTGATACACTGACTGACAGACTGATTGACACTGTCAGACTGACTGACTTACAGACTGACAGACTGACAGACTGACTGACAGACTGACTGACAGACAGACTGACAGACAGACTGACAGACTGATTGACTGACTGACAGACAGACTGACTGACACTGACAGACTGACTGACAGACTGACAGATTGACTGACAGACTGACTGACAGACAGACTGACTGACACGGACAGACTGACAGACAGACTGACAGACTGACTGACAGACTGACTGACAGACTTTCAGACAGACTGACAGACTGACAGACTGACATATTGACAGACTGACAGACAGACTGACAGACTGACTGACTGACTGACTCTGACAGACTGACTGACAGACTGACTGACAGAATGACAGGATGACAGACAAACTGACAGATTGACTGAAACTGACAGACAGACTGACAGACTAACAGAGTAACAGACAGACTGACAGACTGATAGACTGACTGACAGACTGACAGGATGACAGACAAACTGACAGACTGACCGACAGACTGACTGACCGACTGATACACTGACTGACAGGCTGACAAACTGATTGACACTGACAGACTGACTGACTTACAGACTGACAGATTGACTGACAGACTGACAGACAGACCAACAGACTGACTGACACTGACAGACTGACTGACAGACTGACTGACTGACTGACAGACAGACTGACAGACAGACAGACAGACAGACAGACAGACAGACAGACAGACAGTGAGACAGACAGACTGAAAGACTGACCGACTGACTGACAGACTGACTGACAGACAGACTGTCTGACACTGACAGACTGACTGACAGACTGACAGACAGACTGACTGACAGACTGACTGACAGACTGACATATTGACAGACTGACAGACAGACTGACAGACAGACTGACTGACTGACTGACTGACTGACACTGACAGACTGACTGACACAGACAGACTGACTGACAGACTGACTGACACTGACAGACTGACTGACAGACTGACAGACAGACTGACTGACAGACTGATAGACTGACTGACAGACTGACAGGATGACAGACAGACTGACTGACACTGACAGACTGACTGACAGACAGACTGACAGACAGACTGACCGACACTGACAGACTGACTGACAGACAGACTGACAGACTGATTGACTGACAGACAGACTGACACTGACAGACTGACTGGCAGACCGACAGACTGACAGATTGACTGACGGACTGACAGACAGACTGACATACTGACACACAGACTGACACTGACAGACTGACTGACTGACAGACAGACAGACTGACAGACTGACTGACAGACTGACAGACTGACAGACAGACAGACTGACAGACTGATTGACAGATTGAGAGACTGACTGACAGACTGATAGACTGACTGACAGACTGATTGACAGACTGAGAGACTGACTGACAGACTGACAGACTGACTGATAGACTAACTGACAGACTGATTGACAGACTGAGAGACTGACTGACAGACTGACAGACTGACTGACAGAAAGACTTACAGACTGACTGACAGACTGACTGACAGACTGGCAGACTGACTGACAGACTGACTGACAGGCTGACAGACTGACATATTGACAGACTGACAGACAGACTGACAGACAGACAGACAGACAGACTGACTGACTGACTGACTGACGACTGACAGACTGACTGAAACTGACAGACTGACTGACACTGACAGACTGACTGACAAACTGACAGACAGACTGACTGACAGACTGACTGACAGACTGATAGACTGACTGACAGACTGACAGACAGACTGACAGACTGACCGACACTGACTGACAGACTGATAGACAGACTGACTGACAGACTGATACACTGACTGACAGACTGATTGACACTGTCAGACTGACTGACTTACAGACTGACAGACTGACAGACTGACTGACAGACTGACTGACAGACAGACTGACAGACAGACTGACAGACTGATTGACTGACTGACAGACAGACTGACTGACACTGACAGACTGACTGACAGACTGACAGATTGACTGAAAGACTGACTGACAGACAGACTGACTGACACGGACAGACTGACAGACAGACTGACAGACTGACTGACAGACTGACTGACAGACAGACTGACAGACAGACTGACAGACAGACTGACAGACTGACAGACTGACTGACAGACTGACTGACAGACTTTCAGACAGACTGACAGACTGACAGACTGACATATTGACAGACTGACAGACAGACTGACAGACTGACTGACTGACTGACTCTGACAGACTGACTGACAGACTGACTGACAGAATGACAGGATGACAGACAAACTGACAGATTGATTGAAACTGACAGACAGACTGACAGACTAACAGAGTAACAGACAGACTGACAGACTGATAGACTGACTGACAGACTGACAGGATGACAGACAAACTGACAGACTGACCGACAGACTGACTGACAGACTGATACACTGACTGACAGGCTGACAAACTGATTGACACTGACAGACTGACTGACTTACAGACTGACAGATTGACTGACAGACTGACAGACAGACCAACAGACTGACTGACACTGACAGACTGACTGACAGACTGACTGACAGACTGACAGACAGACTGACAGACAGACAGACAGACAGACAGACAGACTGAAAGACTGACCGACTGACTGACCAACTGACAGACTGACTGACAGACAGACTGACTGACACTGACAGACTGACTGACAGACTGACAGACAGACTGACTGACAGACTGACTGACAAACTGACATATTGACAGACTGACAGACAGACTGACAGACAGACAGACTGACTGACTGACTGACTGACTGACACTGACAGACTGACTGACACTGACAGACTGACTGACAGACTGGCAGACAGACTGACTGACACTGACAGACTGATTGACAGACTGACAGATTGACTGACAGACTGACTGACAGACAGACTGACTGACACTGACAGACTGACAGACAAACAGACTGACAGACTGACAGACTGACTGACAGACTGACTGACAGACTGACAGACAGACGGACTGACTGACACTGACAGACTGACTGACAGACCGACAGACTGACAGATTGACTGACAGACTGACTGACAGACAGACTGACTGACACTAACAGACTGACTGACTGACAGACAGACTGACAGACTGATAGACTGACAGGATGACTGACAGACTGACTGACACTGACAGACTGACTGACAGACTGACCGACAGACCGACAGACTGACAGACTGACAGACAGACTGACAGACTGACCGACACTGACAGACTGACTGACCGACACTGACAGACTGACTGACAGACTGACTGACTGACTGACAGACAGACTGACAGACAGACTGACTGACAGACTGATAGACTGACTGCCAGACTGACAGACAGACTGACTGACACTGAGAGACTGACAGATTGACTGACAGACTGACAAACAGACAGACAGACTGACTGAGAGACTGACAGATTGACTGACAGACAGACTGACAGACAGACTGACAGAATGACTGACAGACTGACAGACAGACTGACAGACTGACTGACAGACTGATTGACAGACTGAGAGACTGACTGACAGACTGACAGACTGACAGACTGACTGACAGACTGACAGAAAGACTTACAGACTGACTGACAGACTGACAGACTGACTGACAGACTGACAGACAGACAGACTGACAGACTGACAGACTGACTGACAGACAGATTGACAGACTGACTGACACTGACAGACTGACTGACAGACTGACTGACAAACTGACATATTGACAGACTGACAGACAGACAGACTGACAGATAGACAGACTGACTGACTGACTGACTGACTGACTGACAGACTGACTGACACTGACAGACTGACTGACAGACTGACTGACAGACTGACTGACACTGACAGACTGACTGACAGACTGACAGACAGACAGACAGACTGACTGAGAGACTGATAGACTGACTGACAGACTGACAGGATGACAGACAGACTGACTGACACTGACAGACTGACTGACAGACAGACTGACAGACAGACTGACAGACAGACTGACCGACACTGACAGACTGACTGACAGACAGACTGATAGACTGACAGACAGACTGACAGACAGACAGACTGACTGACACTGACAGACTGACTGACAGACCGACAGACTGACAGATTGACTGACAGACAGACTGACATACTGACAGACAGACTGACTGACACTCACAGACTGACAGACTGACAGACAGACTGACAGACTGACTGACAGACTGATTGACAGACTGAGAGACTGACTGACAGACAGACTGACAGACAGACAGACAGACAGACAGACAGACAGACAGACAGACAGACAGACAGACTGACTGACTGACTGACTGACTGACTGACTGACAGACTGACTGACACTGACAGACTGACTGACAGACTGACTGACACTGACAGACAGACTGACAGACAGACAGACTGAGAGACTGATAGACTGACTGACAGACTGACAGGATGACAGACAGACTGACTGACACTGACAGACTGACTGACAGACAGACTGACAGACAGACTGACCGACACTGACAGACTGACTGACAGACAGACTGATAGACTGACAGACAGACTGACAGACAGACAAACTGACACTGACAGACTGACTGACAGACAGATTGACTGACAGACAGACTGACTGACACTGACAGACTGACTGACTGACAGACAGACTGACTGACAGACTGATTGACAGACTGAGAGACTGACTGACAGACTGACTGACAGACTGACAGAAAGACTTACAGACTGACTGACAGACTGACAGACAGACAGACTGACAGACTGACTGACAGACAGACAGACAGACTGACTGACAGACTGACTGACAGACTGACTGACACTGACAGACAGACTGACAGACTGACTGACACTGACAGACTGACTGACAGACTGACAGACAGACTGACTGACAGACTGACATATTGACAGACTGACAGACAGACTGACAGACAGAGAGACAGACAGACTGACTGACTGACTGACTGACTGTGACTGACAGACTGAGAC
>CM062290.1:58583431-58820931 GCA_031216915.1 Pictodentalium vernedei | reverse complement strand
GACTTACAGACTGACAGATTGACTGACAGACTGACAGACAGACCAACAGACTGACTGACACTGACAGACTGACTGACAGACTGACTGACAGACTGACAGACAGACTGACAGACAGACAGACAGACAGACTGAAAGACTGACCGACTGACTGACCAACTGACAGACTGACTGACAGACAGACTGACTGACACTGACAGACTGACTGACAGACTGACAGACAGACTGACTGACAGACTGACTGACAAACTGACATATTGACAGACTGACAGACAGACTGACAGACAGACAGACTGACTGACTGACTGACTGACTGACACTGACAGACTGACTGACACTGACAGACTGACTGACAGACTGGCAGACAGACTGACTGACACTGACAGACTGATTGACAGACTGACAGATTGACTGACAGACTGACTGACAGACAGACTGACTGACACTGACAGACTGACAGACAAACAGACTGACTGACTGACTGACTGACTGACTGACTGACTGACTGACTGACTGACAGACAGACAGACTGACTGACACTGACAGACTGACTGACAGACTGACTGACAGACTGACAGACAGACGGACTGACTGACACTGACAGACTGACTGACAGACCGACAGACTGACAGATTGACTGACAGACTGACTGACAGACAGACTGACTGACACTAACAGACTGACTGACTGACAGACAGACTGACAGACTGATAGACTGACAGGATGACTGACAGACTGACTGACACTGACAGACTGACTGACAGACTGACCGACAGACCGACAGACTGACAGACTGACAGACAGACTGACAGACTGACCGACACTGACAGACTGACTGACCGACACTGACAGACTGACTGACAGACTGACTGACTGACTGACAGACAGACTGACAGACAGACTGACTGACAGACTGATAGACTGACTGCCAGACTGACAGACAGACTGACTGACACTGAGAGACTGACAGATTGACTGACAGACTGACAGACAGACAGACAGACTGACTGAGAGACTGACAGATTGACTGACAGACAGACTGACAGACAGACTGACAGAATGACTGACAGACTGACAGACAGACTGACAGACTGACTGACAGACTGATTGACAGACTGAGAGACTGACTGACAGACTGACAGACTGACTGACAGACTGACAGAAAGACTTACAGACTGACTGACAGACCGACAGACTGACTGACAGACTGACAGACAGACAGACTGACAGACTGACAGACTGACTGACAGACAGATTGACAGACTGACTGACACTGACAGACTGACTGACAGACTGACTGACAAACTGACATATTGACAGACTGACAGACAGACAGACTGACAGATAGACAGACTGACTGACTGACTGACTGACTGACTGACTGACTGACTGACAGACTGACTGACACTGACAGACTGACTGACAGACTGACTGACAGACTGACTGACACTGACAGACTGACTGACAGACTGACAGACAGACAGACAGACTGACTGAGAGACTGATAGACTGACTGACAGACTGACAGGATGACAGACAGACTGACTGACACTGACAGACTGACTGACAGACAGACTGACAGACAGACTGACAGACAGACTGACCGACACTGACAGACTGACTGACAGACAGACTGATAGACTGACAGACAGACTGACAGACAGACAGACTGACTGACACTGACAGACTGACTGACAGACCGACAGACTGACAGATTGACTGACAGACAGACTGACATACTGACAGACAGACTGACTGACACTCACAGACTGACTGACTGACTGACAGACAGACTGACAGACTGACTGACAGACTGATTGACAGACTGAGAGACTGACTGACAGACAGACTGACAGACAGACAGACAGACAGACAGACAGACAGACAGACAGACAGACTGACTGACTGACTGACTGACTGACTGACTGACTGACTGACTGACTGACAGACTGACTGGCAAGATTCTGTTGGTAGCATCTCTGTCGCCACAGAGACCGTGGATAAATCTACTCAGGTGTCTGTTGTGGGACCTACCGCGGAAGCTTCCTCCACGAGAGGATCTTCTTTCGCAGGGGAAATCGCGCCAACTCCATCACAACCCGCAAGGTCTCAACCTTCACGTTTTTCCGTTGTGCGGTCCTTCTTGCATGGCAAGCACTTTACAGGACGAGCAGTGGACGCGATTTCTAACTGTAGGAGGACCTCCTCTTCGCTAAACTATGCGGCTAAGTGGAAGGTTTTTCGTCGTTGGTGTAGGGATCATTCTGTAGATATATTTGATCCCTCTATTCCAGACATTGCAAACTTTCTAGTATACTTGTTTGACGAAATCAAACTGCAGCCTGTTTCTATAAAGGGTTATAGATCTATGTTATCTGATACCTATGCACATCATGATAGTTTACAAATTGGATCTAATGTCTCTTTATCGAAATTGGTTAGAAACTTTTCGATAAATAGACCCAGAACTCTTAGATTAATTCCTAAGTGGAATTTAGCTTGGGTTCTCCTTAAATTGAAGGAAAAGCCATTTGAACCTCTTGGGACAGTAGATTTCAAATTCTTATCTTATAAGACAGCTTTTCTCTTAGCTTTCTCTTCTGCCAGAAGAGTCAGTGAGCTTCATGCACTATCGGTTGATGATTCTCATTATCGTAGTGTTGGGAACACTATCACCTTCACTACTAATGTGGGTTTTTTAGCTAAGAATCAGGCTCCTAATAAATATCCGGAACCTATTGTTATTAAGGCTCTTCCGTCTTCAGACGGGCGTAGGCCTTTACTCTGTCCTGTTAGAGCACTACGTATCTATAAACAGAGATCTCAGTTCATCAGAAAGGGACGGAAACGTTTCTTTCTGTCTTTGATGCCTAATAGAAAGGACATTTCAGTCC
Source organism: Pictodentalium vernedei (assembly GCA_031216915.1). Taxonomy (NCBI): domain Eukaryota; kingdom Metazoa; phylum Mollusca; class Scaphopoda; order Dentaliida; family Dentaliidae; genus Pictodentalium; species Pictodentalium vernedei. The sequence continues at coordinate 58,818,040 of CM062290.1, read as the reverse complement.
ATTCTATTGCTAGATGGATTCAGTTAACTATCCGTACTGCTTATGAAGATTTATCTGCTTCTCAGCAGTCTGTGCTTAAGATTTCTGCTCATGAAGTAAGAGCTCTTTCTACTTCCTGGGCTTATGCTAATAGTGTTGCTATTACAGATTTAATGAAGGCTGCTTATTGGTCTCAGCCATCCACATTTACGAATTTTTATCTCAGAAATATTGAGTCCATTTCTGGAGACCTGCATTGTTTAGGTCCGTTATCTGTTGCTCAGAATGTCGTCCACTAAACAGTTGCAACTATAGTTATGCAGGCTTTCTGTTCCGGCAGTGACTCCGTCCGGCTGCCCTCTTCGCTCTGGGCTATTTGACCCAGGGCAAGGGGAAGGGGGGGGGGGGCGGGTGTTCCCTTAGGTCACCTGCTTTATAGTGAAAAGCAAGGGAATGCCTCCTCCAAGTCAGTATTTCTGAGTCGCTTCCGGGATGGTTTTAAAGTGTAATATTAATGTTTAATTTCATTCATGTCTTATTTTTAAAGTGTAGCTCGGTGTGAAGCATTTGTATATGTCAAGTGTCAAACGGGCTTTAATATACAATACTCGGACACTTTTAAATGATTATAAAGAGTCTCAATTCTCTGGACTACTTTATTTATTGGCTTGTTTTAAAAATAATTAGTATAAGGGTTATACTGGATGTTAATAGAGAACATGAATGTTATTGTGCTCAATTATTAAGGGTAGTGTATCTTTCTAATTTAATATTAAATAAGAAAGATACATGTAAAGCCTAATACTCCTTTTCTCCTTAAGGGGTTACCTCTTTACTATATAGTTGAGCTTATTGGATTTTCCTCTATGTCCTAGGCCCTCCAGCCTGTTTACTATTCAGCTAAGTCTGGGTCATTGGTACAGTATAAAAATGTTAAAAAATTTATAGTAATTTATATATTTTTTATACTTACCAATGACCCAGACGGGGATGGCCCTCCCTGGAGTTGGGAACTCTTGCCTCCCCGCTGAGTACATAGCGCTGACCAGGCACTGCCAGTAAGAATGATAATTGGCGCCAATTTCGGGACGACTACGTCACTGCGCATGCGCAGTAGAGGCGTACTATGGAGGTCCTTTAGGACATGATTTCTTTTTGTTTTGGATACAAATTTTGGGGATTGGGGGGCAAAATTTGTGTTTGGCCCTGGTTTTGTTGGAGTTAGCACCAGCTAAGTCTGGGTCATTGGTAAGTATAAAAAATATATAAATTACTATAAATTTTTTAACTTTTCAGGGAATTTCCTACAAAAACACACAAAATGTAAATTGTATTTTTTAGGCCCAAAAGTCATCAAATCACCATTTTTTTTATCAGGAATATTCATCAATAATGCAAGATGTCAATAGAATGTTTCAAACGTTTATTGAAACAATAGATTTTCCCAAGGCTGTTTATTTTTAGAGATTGCATCATTTCTGAGTGCAACATTTTAAGGCGGTTCACTCTAATTTCAGTATTTATTTCCGCGATGCCTGAAGTTTCATCTGACAGAATCTTTTGTATTGGAAGCAATTTTGGAACATATTTCTGTTTTTGCATGAAACACATTTTGGAATCATTGTATTTTTCTACCCGAGCTATTTTACCTTCTGCTTGATTTCTGTTGCTTGGTAGGGGAATAACATCATCTACCTTTTCAAAGAAATTTCCCCAATTTTGGTCTACCCTCTTATAATATCTACAACCCCTACAGGGAAGTTGTTCTAATGGCACCCCTGCTCTGTATTTCTTACAAAAGTCTTCCTCTGGATGTCGTGATAGGAAATCAGCATTCTGATGTTTTTTCCCTGGACGGTGCTGAATTGTGAAGTCATACGGACTTAGCTCCTCCATCCATCTAGCCTGTTGGCCTTCTGGATTCTTAAAATTGAGGAGCCAAGTAAGGCTACTATGGTCTGTCCTGATTGTAAAGTGTCTGCCCAATAGCAAATGTCTAAACTGGCAGGTAAATAGCACTACACTAAGAAGCTCTTTTCGAGTGGTGCAGTACTTCCTTTGTTTGGTACTTAACCCACAACTCTATAGGCTATGACTCTTTCTTGTCCAGCTTGTAATTGGTTCAACTCAGCCCCTATAGCTACATCAGACCCATCAGTGTCCAAAATGAACATATCAGTTTTATTAGCAAAAGTCAACGCTGGAGGAGACCCAAGGGCTGCTTTTAATGCCAAAAATGAATTTTCTTCGTCATTCCCCCACTCAAACACTGCCTTTTTACCTGTTCTTTTATACAGTTGGGCTGCTAAAGTAGCAAAGTTCTTTATAAACTATAAATACCCTGTGGGAATTGGCAAGACACTAAAATCTCTCAATCTCTTTGATGTTTTGGGGTCGGGCCAGTCTGTAATAACTTGAGTAGCCGAATCCCCCATTTCCATTCCCTGGGAGGAAACTAGTTGTCCCAAGAACTCTGTTTTTTGTTGAAACAGGATACACTTTCTAGGCTTTAATTTCAATTGATACTGCCAAAATCTATCTAAGACAGTTCGCAGATTTTATAAATGATCTGCAAAATCTGTGTCCAACACACACACATCATCCAGAAAAGCCAAGGCAATATCCCATGTTAACCCTCTAAGGACTAAATTCATCACTTGGGAATAGCATCCCGGGGCTTCTATTAGACCAAAACTCATTTTGAGATATTCATACTGCCCATATTTGGTTATAAAGGCTGTTTTCTTATGGTCTTCCTCCGTTACTGGAATTTGAAGGTAAGCCTGGTTTCCATCCAGATGACTAAACCAAGTATTCCCAGCGAGTGTGCCTAGACAGTCGTCAATTAAGGGCATGGGGTAAGTGTCCTTTCTTGTAACGGCGTTCACTCCTCGGAAATCCAAACACCATCTTACCGAGCAACAGTGTTACGAATGAGAACAGGTGCTGAAGCCCATTCGGAAATGGATGACTGGATAATCCCAGCCTTTAACATATCCTTCAATAATTTTTCTTCCTCACCTACAAAACATGCCGGGGTATGGTGCATTCGGGTTTTCCCAAATCATACTCATTTTTTGCAAATACATCACTGTATTCAATCAATAGTTGTTTAAGCTTGGAAGACTCTTCAACTGTTAACAGTGTCTTGGATTTCTCAAACAATTCCCCTATGTGATCAGGCATCTCTCAATTCTTATCTGTAACTACTCCAGAATCCACTTCAGTTACATTATCTTCATTAAATTCTGGAGAATGCTCAATGGGAGAAATACCTGTACCTTCAACAGCCCATCCAACTATTTGACCTGGATGCATTACAATATCATTATTTCCTATATTAACCCCTAGCACTCTGGTAGTGCAACCAAATTTTCTCCATTCACTCTGTTTTTCTCTTGTATAACTTTGAATTTAACCAATTATATCTTGTTGGACAGAGCTCTGTCAAACAAGGTATATTTGGCTAAATATCAAACTGCATTATGGGAAATATTTGCTGCTGAAAACTTTGCCATATTGACATCAATGTGCAGAGGGTTACGGAAGGTCTTAACAGGATCTGTATTTTCGGAATGAGCTGTTCTGGGGATCAACAAGTTTAGTTTTAACTCTGGTTCTATCATGTACTCTGACATGGTAGAACTCAGAGCACATTGGACCTGTTTCACTGAATTGGAAGGAATTATTATTTTTTCCAATAACCTGACCTTTACTCCTTCCCTCTTTTGTGATTGTCTCAATTGAATGGGAATTTCCTCTCTTTCTTTTCCCAAATACATCATATTGTTAGCCAGATCTAATTGGGTACCCTGTTCATGCAAGAAATCAAGACCCAAAATAATTGGAGTAGAAACTGGCTACATAAAAATTCCTGATGTACCAATTTTTTCCCACTTTCATCTTCATGGGCCCTACTATTTGTCCAGAGATAGTTCCTAATTCTCTGCCAACTGTTTGTACTTTAATGCCCTTCAACATGCGAGGGTGTTCATCAAAAAGCTCTAAAAGTTTGTCAGAAAACACTGTTACCCACACCCCTGTATCAATAAGAGCATCCAATTTGACATTTTCTAATATCACTGGTACAGTATAGTACAACGTAGTATCCACTTGGTTGATCGTTATACTATCTGGCATCTCATTTAATGTTTCCTCTTTTGGAAAGAATTGTCCAGGGAATTTGTCCCTAGCAATGACAGGATTGTGGCCTATATTTAAATCTGGAATCGGCAAACAGCCTACATTTCCGACTCGTTCTCGTTTAAATTATCCTCTGAATCATTCGTAATTTTGACCATTGGCAAAATTTGGGTATTGGGGTCATTTGGTGACCCTGATGGTGTAGAAGGCTTTGAAGCTGATCGATTACTCTGATTTCTGGAAGGGCACTCTCTTGAAAAATGGAACATAGACCCACATGTCCAACAACCCCTCCTCCCAGGTGAGGGAGATCAACTACTCGATCTATTTAGAGTCTGACCTGGTTCAATCAATTGGGAAATCTTTATGGTCAGGGTAGCCATACTATCATTTAAATTTGATAATACTGTGCCAATTGATCTAAATTCAGTAATTGTCTCTCCAGAAAATTTCTTAAATTCAGTTACTAATTCAGACACAACACTTTGGGTATCATGAGGCTGGGGCCCAGTTGTATTGGGTCATACTGATGGAGTAGACACCCAAGCCGACTGCACACGGGGATGTGAGTTATCCCATGAAAGGGTTGCAATCTGAGTTGGGGCCCCTGGGTTCTGGAGCTTGTTCCATCACATTTCCATAAATAGCCAAAGATGTGTGCTGAAACCATTTAATTTGATCGATAGCTTCCTCAACTGTTTTTGGACGCTGATTTGGTGCGTAATGCCCTGCCCCTTTATCTAGGGCATCATGGCAGAAACGCATAACGGCCTGACGAAACATGTGTTCTTCGGGCAGATGCCCAAATGCTTTTTCAGCCATTGTCAAAATCTGATCAGCCCACTCTTCTAGGGTCATGTCGGGTTGCTGCTGGGCTTGATTGAACTGCATTTGTGCAGTCTCAGGGAGTTCGTACTTACCGAAGCGCTTTTCTAACTTGTCCAGCACATCAACAAAATAGATCTGTGGGTCTCAACGAATTATGGTAGCAAAATACTTGCTTGCTTTGCAATCCAAACACCAACAAAGGTTGTCCTTACATTCTCCCGCAGTCCATTCTTGCATGTCTGCAAACTGCATGAACTTCATTCGAAATGTTTGCCAGCTGGTGGTCCCATTATATTCTAAGCTCTTGGGAAAGTTAGGCATCCTACGATGATACCTATTGTCCGGGTCTCTCATCTCTCGCATTTGGGGACGTTGTCCCCCAAATTGACGGTACACGGTTTGGGGGTCACAGGCATATGTCTCACCCTTCCCCCACCTGTCCCCTTGTGGATGATAATCATCTGCTTCCCCAAAAGGCTGGTACACCCGAGGGGGTGGGTCATAAGCATATCTATATCTGCCTTGGGGAAGCCAGCGGTCTTCTTGAAAGTCATCTCTGTAATTTGCCTCCCCTCCCCTTTCCACAAAAAAGGGTCTATTCTGCCTAACTGGGCGTCTATCCTCAAGTCTCCCCATCTTGTCATGTTGGGATTCACCTTTCAACTTTATTCATCTATTTTTGAATGCAATTTTTCACACACAATAGAGGTTATATTTTTTACCTGCGTCGCCAGCGGCAGAGCAGGTCTAGTAACTGCTCGACTCTGTCCGTCCGTCCGTCAGTCTGTCTATCCGTCCGTCAGTCCGTCCGAAACACTTCTTCCCTCAAAGTTTTCTTGGCTTCTATGAAAGGGAATGATTTTATATTTGGTCTGCTGCTTCATTATGATGAGTTGTATCGTTTATCTAATTTTCAGATCTGCCGTCCAGCCACTTCCTGTTTGCCGATACTTTGAAATTTTACTGTACCCACTAAACATTGAAATTTTCCGTCAAGGTTTTCTCGGCTTCTATGCAAGGGATTGATTTTATATTTGGTCTGCTGCTTCATAATGATGAGTTTTATCGTGTAAGCAATTTTCAGCCTGCCGTGCAGCCACTTCCTGTTTGCCGATACTTTGAAATTTCACTGTACCCACTGAACATTGAAATTTTCCGTCAAAGTTTTCTCGGCTTCTATGCAAGGGATTGATTAGCTCAACTTTGACGAAGTCAAATTTGAGCTATTGTCATGGCCCGTCGTCCGTCGTCCGTCTGTCCGTCTGTCCGTACGTCAACAATTGGCTATGGCTCGGGCTAGAGGTCGTATTTATGAACCGATCTTTACGAAACTTCTTGTGTACCTTTGTTATGACCCTGGGACGGGAACGAGTGTTTTTAGGTGTGGTCCGAAATTCAAGATGGCTGCCAGTGGCCATTTTGTACCGATGATGCAAAAATCAGTTTTTTGTACAGAACTTCTGTATGAAAGTTCTGATTTGAATAAAGTTTTGTATAAATGTTTAGTACCATGGGATACATCACATATAATACGGGTTTTTTTCTCGTGCGTAAATTATGCAAATTAGACTGACTTTGATTTATTTAGTGTTACTTTCAGAGCTGTAAGTGCCAAGCTGCTATGGCTCGGGCTAGAGGCCGTATTTATGAACCGATCTTTACGAAACTTCTTGGGTACTTTTGTTATGTCCGTGGGACGAGAACGAGTGTTTTTGGGTGCGGTCCGAAATTCAAGATGGCTGCCAGCTGCCATTTTGTACCGACGATGCAGAAATCTGTTTTTTGTACAGAACTTCCATATGAAAGCTCTGATTTGAATAATTTTTTGTATGAATGTTTAGTACCATGGAATACATCACATATAATACGGGTTTTTTTCTCGTATGTAAATTGTGCAAATTAGACTAATTTTGATGTTTTTTGGGGTTACTTTCAGCACTGTAAGTGCAAATGCCAATACGGCTCGGACTAGAGGCCGTATTTATGAACCGATCTTTACGAAACTTCTTGGGTACCTTTGGTATCACTGTGGGATGAGAACGAATGTTTTTGGGTCCGGTCCGAAATTCAAGATGGCCGGTGGCAGCCATTTTGTACAAAATTAGGTGCAATCAGATTTTTGCACAGAACTTCCATATGAAAGCCCTGATTTGAATAATGTTTTTGTGTGAATGTTTAGTATCATGGGATACATCACATATAATACAGGTTTTTTTCTCGTGCAGAAATTATGCAAATTAGATGAACTTTGATTTTTTCAGTGCGACTTACACACAGTAAGTACACATGTCAATACGGCTCAGACTAGAGTCTGTATTTATGAACTGATCTTCACGAAATGTCTTGGGTACCTTTGTTATCACCTTGGGATGAGAACGAGTGTTTCTGGATGCGGTCTAAAATTCAAGATGGCTGCCAGTGGCCATTTTGTACTGAAATTAGGTCTAATCAGTTTTTTGTACACAACTTCTATACAGCTCAGACTAGAGGCCATATTTATGAACCAATCTTTACGAAACTTCTTGGGTACCTTTGTTATCACCGTGGGATGAGAGCGAGTGTTTTTGGGCGTGGTCCGAAATTCAAGATGGCCACCAGCAGCCATTTTGTACCAAAATTAGTGCAATCAGTCTTTTGTATAGAACTTCTGTATGAAAGTTCTGATTTTAATAAATTTTTGTTTGAATGTTTAGTAACATGGAATACATCACATATTGTAAGGGGTTTTTTTTCGTGCAGAAATTATAATTAGATGAACTTTGATTTATTCAGTGCTACTTACACAATGTAAGCACACATGTCAATACGGCTCAGGGTAGAGGCTGTATTTATGAACCGATCTTCACAAAACTTCTTGGGTACCTTTGTTATCTCTTTGGGATGAGAATGAGTGTTTCTGGGTACGGTCCAAAATTCAAGATGGCTGCCAGTGGCCATTTTGTACCGAAATTAGGTCCAATCAGTTTTTTGTCACAAGTTCTATACAGCTCGTATTTATGAACTGATCTTCACAAAACTCTTGAGTACTTTTGTTTTCACCTTGGGACAGGAACGAGTGTGTTTTGGGGTGCCTTTGTTATCACTGTGCTATGAGAACAAATATTTTGGGGTTCAGTCAGACCCACTCTGGGACTCAAAGATTTTTAGCTCAACTTGACAAAGTCAAGCTGAGCTATTGCCATCACTTCTCGTCCGTCGGCGTACGTACGTACGTACGTACGTACGTACGTTAGTACGTACGTCCACAATTTCCTTTGGCACACCTCACAGGTCGCATTTATGATCAGATTACTTTGAAACTTGGTATGCTTGTTTGAGGTGACCTCTAGATGGGAGCTATCGATTTTCTTCAATTTCCGTCAAAAAATGTTGCCGCGGCCAACGTTCTTAGAACTTAGTTTAGTCAAACCACAATATTTCCCTTTGGCACACCCTACAGGGCACATTTATGATTTGATTGCTTTGAAACCTGGTATGCTTATTTAGGGTGACCTCTAGATGGGAGCTATCGATTTTCTTCAATTTGCGGCAAAAAATGTTGCCACGGCCAACGTTCGTAAAACTTAGTTTAGTCAGACCTCAATATTTCCCCTTGGCACACCCTACAGGGCACATTTATGATCAGATTGCTTTGAAACCTGGTATGCTTGTTTGGGAAGACCTCTAGATGGGAGCTATCGATTTTCTTCAATTTCTGTCAAAAAATGTTGCCGCAGCCAACGTTCTTAGAACTTAGTTTAGTCAGAAGACTCAATATTTCCCTTTGGCACACCCTACAGGGTACATTTATGATCGGATTGCTTTGAAACCTGGCATGCTTGTTTGGGGTGACCTCTAGATGGGAGCTATCGATTTTCTTCAATTTCCGTCAAAAAATGTTGCCACGGCCAACGTTCGTAGAACTTAATTTAGTCAGACCACAATATTTCCCTTTGGCTCACCCTACAGGGCACATTTATGATTAGATTGCTTTGAAACCTGGTATGCTTATTTACGGTGACCTCTAGATGGGAGCTATCGATTTTATTCCATTTCCGTCAAAAAATGTTGCCACGGCCAACGTTCTTAGAATTTAGTCTAGTCAGACCACAATATTTCCCTTTTGTACACCCTACAGGGCACATTTATGATTTGATTGCTTTGAAACCTGGTATGCTTATTTAGGGTGACCTCTAGATGGGAGCTATTGATTTTCTTCAATTTCCGGCAAAAAATGTTGCCACGGCCAACGTTCATAGAACTTAGTTTAGTCAGACCACAATATTTCCCTTTGGCACACCCTACAGGGCCCATTTATGATCAGATTGCTGTGAATCCTGGTATGCTTGTTTGGGGAGACCTCTAGATGGGAGCTAACGATTTTCTTCAATTTCTGTCAAAAAATGTTGCCGCGGCCAACGTTCTTAGAACTTTGTTTAGTCAGAAGACTCAATATTTCCCTTTGGCACACCCTACAGGGTACATTTATGATCGGATTGCTTTGAAACCTGGCATGCTTGTTTGGGGTGACCTCTAGATGGGAGCTATCGATTTTCTTCAATTTCCATCAAAAAATGTTGCCGCAGCCAACATTCTTAGAACTTAGTTTAGTCAGACCACAATATTTCCCTTTGGCTCACCCTACAGGGCACATTTATGATTAGATTGCTTTGAAACCTGGTATGCTTATTTACGGTGACCTCTAGATGAGAGCTATCGATTTTCTTCCATTTCCGTCAAAAATGTTGCCATGGCCAACATTCTTAGAATTTAGTCTAGTCAGACCACAATATTTCCCTTTTGTACACCCTACAGGGCACATTTATGATCGGATTGCTTTGAAACCTGGCATGCTTGTTTGGGGAGGCCTCTAGATGGGAGCTATCGATTTTCTTCGGTTTCTGTCAAAAAATGTTACCACTGGCAAAAAAAAATAACATTGGTACCAATGATCTTCAATTTTGCCATTTCATTTATAACTTACCAAGTTCAAGTTTGTCAAGTTGAGCTACAGTGTCATTGACACTTTCATTTCTAGTTCAACATCTGACTGTCACCCACCTTTACAATACTTTACCTATACATTTGTTACAGGCAACGGTCAGTATTTATGTACAGACCGTTACAATACTTTATATGTGCCTTTGTTATCAGGTCATTACCTAGATGTTTGTCATTGCTGTGTCACATACTATACATGTACATGTCTTTGTCTTGACAAGTTGATCTACAGTGTCATTGACACTTTCATTTTATATTTGGTCTGCTGCTTCATAATGATGAGTTGTATCGTGTAAGCAATTTTCAGATCTGCCGTGCAGCCACTTCCTGTTTGCCGATACTTTGAAATTTTACTGTACCCACTGAACCTTGAAATTTTTCGTCAAATGTTTCTCAGCTTCTATGCAAGGGATTGATTTTATATTTCATCTGGAGCCTGATAATGATCAGTTGTATCGTGTATGCAATTTTCAGATCTGCTGTGCAGCCACTTCCTGTTTGGCGATTCAATTGCATGCAGCGACGCAGGTCCAGACCCGGTATTGGTCTTGGCTTGTTATCCTAAAGTTCATATATTTTCCCAGATGCTACCATAAGAGCTGGATGGTATTAAAATGTATCATACATTGAAACTGGGTCATTATACCAGAGATGCCAGAAACACAAAACTTAAATCCAGTTCCACAAAATGTGCCACAACCATTTGCCAAATTATCTTTCTAAGTTGGTACCACGACATGTATACCAAACACAGAATTACTTAAGAAATAGCCAAAACCTAACTATACCACATTCCCGAACTGCATTGAGACAAAAATCATTTATACCATCAACAGTAAAACTTTGGAATGATTTGCCATCTGTAACACGTGAAATAATATCACCACAAGCTTTGAAAACTCTGATACCGAAACACTTACAACAGGAATAATTGCCTTTGCAGTGCCAAAGCAAACTGGTTTTGCCACAGTAGTATAGTGCCAAGGCCAAAAAATATTAATTTTGAGGGCTGACTAAGCCACCGAGTTGTAGAATGTTGGAAGTGAAAAGGGCGCTCGGCATTGGTCATATTGATGTAACAAAAAAAACCCAGGAGCTATTTTATCTCAGCTTTTTTTGCTTCATCAAATAACTGCTAGTGACTGCCTCTAGAAATACACAGTCCATGGGCTCTTCTTATCATGAATTTTGCGTAATGTTCTGTTGTTTGCCATTTCATTTACCAAGCCATGTTGGGAATATTTTTCAACACGGACATTTCGGTATTTTGAGATTCCCCCGGTATGTTAAATCGGTATCGACTCGATACCGATATCGAACGTATTTACGATTTACTATCCATCTCAAGCAACCATGGAGCTCCATTTAGGGCTGCACGATATTCAAAATTGAATACAGGTATTGGTATTTAAAAAAATTCTGCGGTATACCGGTATATCAAAAACTGTTCAGATATCTGAACATAAGTACCACAATCGAGACGTGAGGCATCACAGTAGAAACGAATCAGCATGCCTTGATGATGCGGTTCGAAACACCTATACCCAACGCAGATGATATCAAAATTTATTATTTTAAATAAAAGTTTATCAGATTTTTCTAAAAATGTCTACAAAACAATATCATGTGCTCATTGGAACAAGCTCAGCGAGCTCGTTCCAACGGGGGGTCACATGATATAGTTTTGTTGAAATTTTTGAAAATTATTTTTTCAACTGCTGAATTTGTATATTACGATGGCACATGCAGACGATTCTTTGGGTAAAGGGATAATATTAGTCATTCGGGGCTACAGTTAAAACTCCAGACATCTTGAAAATTAAATTGTGGGTAAATTAATAATGACAATAAAACGATATTTTTGAAATTACACCGGTATTCAATCGATATTGGTTTGAATACTGCTATATATCGGTTTATCGATATACCGTGCAGCCCTAGCTCCATTTGATATTCCTCTTTCAAGCATCTCTACTTTGGTTGACCATGCTTGTCATTGAACAATGAAGATGCTTTCATGTGAGTGATAACTGACTGCATCAAAGATATAACCACTTTATAACTGCTAAAAAATCATCCTTGTGTTGGAATCATAAAGAGTCGAAAGTGAGAATATGTGTGAGAACCCTGCAGCCTTGTCCGAATCCACATTACCTGCCTGTAGGATAACAACTTAACATCTGATGCCAAATTATGTGCTCTATTGAAAAGTCTGAGAGTGATATGACTTTCTTCTTCATCTGTTAAAGATGAGATATTTAGGCCTAAAAATGATGGTAAAAATCTGTTTCTCGGGCCCTCCCACATGGTCCTGTTTGGCTGCCACATGCTCTCTTTTTATAACCAATGCAAACTTAAAAAAATGAAAATAAAATGGTTTATGTCTGATATTTTTACCCATCTTAATAAAACTGATAAATTTGTCAGTTAGTGCAACAAGGCTTTCTTGTCCATCCATCTATCCATCTGTCCATCCATCCTTAGACATAATTTTGTCCAGAAACTTTCTTAAGACGTTTATGGACCAATCTGCTTGAAACATGGTATGAATGTTCACCACCATGGGAACCTGTACCATGGGAACCTGTGCACCTGTGATTATAGTTCCAATCGGATTATTTTTTGCCAGAATTATGCCCCTTTTTGACTTGAAATTGCAGCTGCATAGGCCTGAATTTTGTCTGGAGATTTTCTCAGATGTTTATGGGTCAATTCCTTTGAAACTTGGTATGTATGTTCACTACCATGGGAACCTGTGCACCTGTAATTATAGTTTCGATCAGATTTTTTGCCAGAGTTTTGCCCCTCTTTGCCTTAGAATAATCAGGTGGCAGGGGTATGGGCAGGCCCATCTTGGCTAGTCACATCTCTGGGGGTTTTTTTGCATCAAAAAACATAGCTCATGACCCCTCATTGGAACAAACTCAATAGGTTTGTTCCAATGAGGGGTCATAAGCTATGTTTTTGTGACAAAAAAATGAAAAAATGATGAAAAATGTATGATTTTTGTGAATAGCGCTGTCTGGTTTTGGCTGTTACATTGGGTACAGGGTTAATAAAGTTATTATACCCCCCCAAAATGAAGTTTAGTGGGGTATATAGGAGTCATAGGAGTCAACTTGTCCGTCAGTCGGTCTGTCAACGTCAGTCCGCTGCACATGTATTATTTATATTTATTTATTTATTGGGGTTCAAGGTCACATATTTATGCACAATGGATAATCATGACCGCAACAGTTTTACGGGTGGAGGAAGCCAGAGTACCCGGAGAGAACCACCGAGCAATGGCGATCAACTGTCAGCTCCCCAACAAACTAACTCCACACAAGCAGGGTTAGCATTGGTTGAAGACAAGTGCACCATCGATGTGCAGTACGTCTTAGTACACAATGCCACCGTGCCCCACGCGGGCAATGGAGATGAAGTGTCTTGCCCAAGGACACAACGTGGTTGCTGCAAGTGGGATTTGAGCCGAGGACCTCTCGGCTTGCAGCCTGCACCTCTTCCTACTGAGCCACCGCGCTCCCGCAGCACATGTAAACTTGTGGAGCAAACTACTTACACAGTTTTAGCTGCATATTTTTGGCTCACCAACGTTAGTTGTGTGAGCCTATGGCATAGCCCTCATGTCGGCGTCAGCATCGGCGTCGGCGTCGGCTCTTAAATATTTTTAACTTTTGTGTACAGGTTTTGATATTTTTATACTGTACCAATGACCGAGACTTAGCTGGTGCTAACTCTAACAAAACCAGGGCCAAACACAAATTTTGCCCCCCAATCCCCAAAATTTGCATCCAAAACAAAAAGAAATCATGTCCTAAAGGACCTCCATACTACGCCTCTACTGTGCATGCGCAGTGACGCAGACGTCCCGAAATTGGCGCCAATTATCATTCTCTGTTTGGCCCTTCATCAGTCAACATCTCACTGATCTTTGTGCTTGTAAATCTCAGTTTAAAGGATGCCAGACACGTAATTTTTGGAGAAAATGTGATTCTAAGGAGGATAGAAGGAGGAGAGGAAAAAGAAGTGACAAAAAATAATCAGGGCTGTACTTAAAATTTTTTGATGAAATTATGTTAAGTTGCCTATTTTCGAGGCATGGGCCTCTTGTTGTCATTCTTGCTAAATGTTGCACTGCTTATTCAGTGTTTCCTCTCCCCTAGCCTTCTAAAGTCCCCCCTTGCAATTCTCCCATGCTTTTGGCATATTTTTGAGAAATTTCATTTCTAAAATTTCCTGGGAGAGTTGCTTGGTTACAGAATGTTTTCTGTTATTTTCCCCATAGTTACGTTTTCACCCATGGGTGTATAACGTTTGTGTTCTGCATCTTCCATCTGATGTTCTGCAGATTCTCCCCTGGGAGTCTCTGTTTTGCATCAGATAGAATGTAATTTGATGACTGATTCCGGGCCAGTTTTTTCAGTGCCTGGAGTCATGTTTTCTGGTGTTTTTACACTGTTTGTTTACATTGGCAACAGCCTTTTTTGAAGAGGGCTGTTTGCCTTTGCTGTAGTTTATCTCACTATAAGATACATTTATATTATCCGTAAGTGTCTCATTAATTATTTAATATAAATTTAAAATTTTTGACCACACTTTGCCATCGGATCCATCGGGGCTCAACGTTACTTTTCAGCAACTTGGGCTTCGCTGAAAAAATATTTTTTCAAAATTATTTTGATTTGCAATTGTTTTTTCATTTATTAATGGATCATGTTATTATGTATCTTTGTGTCAGGGGTTTTTGCGAGTAACTAGGACTTATTGTTGTTCTTTCACAATGAAGGGATGTTGTTCAAATTGTAATAGGAAGAAATCTTCCTCTGACTTTCATGATCATTGTATTAATTGTAGTCAGTGTTCTCGCATTAATCCCTGTCCTATATGTGAATATTGGGATGAGAAACATTGGAAACGTGTGTCACGATATGTTGTTTCTGGAGAAAGGGCGATGCCGGCTCTTTCTCCGCAAGGTCACTCTACTCTCTCAGTTTCTATTTCAGAGGAACCAGAACAGGGTGATGTTTCCATGTTATCTTCTACAAGTGTGCGTCCGTCGTCACAAATGAATTCAGAGCTAGCGGCAAAAGTGCTCATGGAGATTAGACAAATGTCGTCCGCTAGCTCGCCCGGTGTAGCATCCATTCACCGAATGGTTCGGCAGCCGGGTTCGTCTGATGCGGTCCAAGAGGAAGTTTTGGGTGATGCGAGCACTATAAACATAATAGATGCACACCCAGTGACGGCGGATAGTAAGCGAGAACGGAGGAAGCCTTTGAGTCCGGTTCCTAGCTCGTCCAGGTCCAGCCGGGCCACGAGCGAGAGAGGCCCATCTCTCGTACAACAACATCTGGGACCAGATGTTATGGTACAAAATGTGTCTTTAGCGGAGCATACGTCCGTCGCTCGGGACGCTCCGTTGTATAAGCAGTCCGCAGAGACTGTTAAGGCTTCCTCTTCTCGTCAGTGCACACGACCGCACCTTGGCTGCGTGACCGCCGATATATTACCAGCTTCGCCGATCAAGGATTCTTCGGCGACCAGGTCACACCACTCCGCAGGTCTCGACGCCGGAATTCTTGTGCAGATAGCACAGCTTATCGCAGCATCCCAGCAGCCGACAGAAACGGTGTCGGATCGAGAATTATCCGACGGCGCTGGGTCGGTACGCTCCGCCGAAGCATCGGGGGCGGACGACCGGGAACATCATGAGGTCCGACCGGATGGTGAAAGGGATACGGATGACTTGGAGCTATCCCTTTCGGAACAACATAAAGCTGCCGTGGACTTCATTCGGCACTTTCTCCCTCAAGTTGTTCCGTCGGGCCAGACTGCTGCGGTTCCGGACAAGAGAATTATAGCGTCATTGGACTCTGAATTTTTTGAGCGGTTCAGGGACATCGCTCCCGAGTTTCCGCCGCAGTCCAATAATGTTGCAAGAACATTTGAATTATTGAACGACGCTATATTTAAACTTGCTTCCAGGACGGGGAAAGCAGGTTTCTTGTCCGCTGATACTCTCAACCTGCCTTTCATTAATGCAAAGAATAAATTCGATATGGCAGGACAGGGTATACCGAGAGTTCCTCTGCGTATGGACGACGAGGCGGAAGACTTAGAGCTATCATTACCGTCGTCAGCTTCTATTCCAACCGCGGTGTTGGAAACAGCTATTGCGTCTGACAGAGCCAATTTAGATGCCTTATCTTACGCAGATCACCTTACTAAGGCGTTATCACTGCGCCTTCAGGGGAAAGAGTTTCAGGATATACAATCCTCTTTAAGATTTCTTTCAAGGGCAGTAGCTTATTCCACGTGTAACTCCGCCCTTTCAGTGGCAAATCTGGAGTTGGTTAGACGTGACGCAGCCCTAGCTACATCCACACTAGTGGATTCTAAGGTGAAGAACTCTCTTAGAGTCGCTTCGGTCTCAGGAGAACTTCTGTTTGACGGCAAGCTTTCCGCTATTTATGATAAAATTACAAAGAAAGCTAAGGATTCTCTGTTGTTCAAATCTGCTCCTAAGAAGTCGGATACAGCAGACACGAATAAGACAGGCACTTCTGGGTCTAATGTGCCCAAGAGAGGTTCCTATAGAGGTTCCGGTGCGTCCTCTTGGTCTTATTCGAGAGACCGTCAGGATAGCGACTCTCGTTCGGGACGTCCTTCAGGCCGGGACAATCGGTCGGACGCCCCGAGGTCGACGGGGCGAGGTGCGGGCCGTGGAAGACGTGGTTTCTCCTACCGCAGGCCTCGCAGGTCCAGGAGGTGATGGCTTAAACCTCTATTGCGTTCCGGTTGGCGGAAGGTTGTCGAGCTTTTCACAAGAATGGGCGTCGATTACGGACGACCCTTGGGTGAGAGGAGTGACTTCGGAAGGTCTAAAGATATCCTTCAAACGAAAGCCTCCATTAACTCGAAGTCCAAAGTGGACTCATCTTCCGTCAAATCCGCAGAAAAGAGACGCTCTGTTATCAGAGGTGCAGTCTCTTTTAATGAAGAACGCGGTAGAGGTCGTAGAAAACCAGGAATCTCCGGGATTCTACAGCCATCTGTTTCTGGTTCCGAAACCAGACGGCTCATTCCGTCCAGTCATAGATTTGAGCTGGATAAACAAGCTGATCGTCGCTCCGAAGTTTTATATGGAGACGATTCGATCGGTCAGAGCGAGTATTCGGGTGAACGATTATGCAACGAGCATAGATTTCAAAGATGCGTACTTTCACGTCATGGTACATCCGACATTCCGAAAGTATCTACGCTTCACAGTCCTAGGAGTGGTGTATCAATTCCGGGCGATGTGCTTCGGATTGAATCTAGCACCCTGGGCTTTCACTCGGGTAATGAACTCGGTAATGATCTACTTCCGAGCTCATTCGTCTGCGGTAGCGTCGGCCTACCTGGACGACATTCTTCAGAGGTACGGCAACGAGTTAATGCTTCAGAACGATGTTCAGAATCTTCTTCTATTGCTCCGACGTCTCGGTTTTATAGTAAACAAGGAGAAGTCTGATCTGGTGCCGTCCAAGTCATTCACTCATCTGGGAATGAGCTTCGAGACGCACAACAATCTCGTTCGTCTGCCGTTAACCAGAGCGAAATTAGTCAGTTGTTACGCTCGCTATTGTCTGCACGCAGACAAAGTCACGGCGAGAGAATTTATGAGACTGATAGGTCTGTGCGGAGCCGCCGCTGATCTCATTCCGATGGGGCGGTTACGCACACGTCCTCTTCAAATTTTCTTGACTCAGAATTGGAGTGTGAATATTCATTCGCTCGATGTAGACGTTCTCTTGTCAGATCAAGTGAAACAAGAGATTCAGACTTGGGCAAACATTCAGTGGTTAACTCAGGGAGTTCCGCTGCAGTTGCCGGATCCGAGTTTTACCGTTATGACGGATGCCAGTCAAACAAGTTGGGGTGCATCATTAATCCCAACGGATTCGAGATGCCAGGGTCTTTGGGATCCGCAATTCCTGTGCAAGCACATAAACATCAAGGAAATGATGTCAATTTGGCTTGCGTTACGTCACTGGATGGACATTATTCACGATGCTCATGTCCAAATCCTATCTGATAATACGACAGTAGTGGCGTATATACGGAATCAGGGAGGCACTCATTCAGTTCCGTTGTTCAATCTAACGGAAAGAATCCTTCTGTTTGCGCTGGAACATCACGTTCTTCTTTCGGTCCGTCACATACCGGGTCGTCTGAATGTGCTAGCAGACTCCCTTTCACGAAAGGGTCGCTTGTTGCCGTCGGAGTGGACTCTCAACAAACAAGTATTCAATCAGATTTGCTACCAATGGGAACGGCCAATGATAGACTTATTTGCGACACATCTCAACAATCAGTTGCAGACGTATGTGTCTCTGTGTCCGGATCCAAGAGCATTTGCAGTAGACGCTCTGTCGATCCCTTGGGACGGAATGATAGGATATGCGTATCCTCCAGCGCCATTAATTCAACAAGTATTGCTAAAGATAAAACAATCTCAATGCAAGATTCTGTTGGTAGCATCTCTGTCGCCACAGAGACCGTGGATAAATCTACTCAGGTGTCTGTTGTGGGACCTACCGCGGAAGCTTCCTCCACGGGAGGATCTTCTTTCGCAGGGGAAATCGCGCCAACTCCATCACAACCCGCAAGGTCTCAACCTTCACGTTTTTCCGTTGTGCGGGCCTTCTTGCATGGCAAGCACTTTACAGGACGAGCAGTGGACGCGATTTCTAACTGTAGGAGGACCTCCTCTTCGCTAAACTATGCGGCTAAGTGGAAGGTTTTTCGTTGTTGGTGTAGGGATCATTCTGTAGATATATTCGATCCCTCTATACCAGACATTGCAAACTTTCTAGTATACTTGTTTGACGAAATCAAACTGCAGCTTGTTACTATAAAGGGTTATAGATCTATGTTATCTGATACCTATGCACATCATGATAGTTTACAAATTGGATCTAATGTCTCTTTATCTAAGTTGGTTAGAAACTTTTCGATAAATAGACCCAGAACTCTTAGATTAATTCCTAAGTGGAATTTAGCTTGGGTTCTTCTTAAATTGAAGGAAAAGCCATTTGAACCTCTTGGGACAGTAGATTTCAAATTCTTATCTTATAAGACAGCTTTTCTCTTAGCTTTCTCTTCTGCTAGAAGAGTCAGTGAGCTTCATGCACTATCGGTGGATGATTCTCATTATCGTAGTGTTGGGAACACTATTACCTTCACTACTAATGTGGGTTTTTTAGCTAAGAATCAGACTCCTAATAAATATCCGGAACCTATTGTTATTAAGGCTCTTCCGTCTTCAGACGGGCGTAGGCCTTTACTCTGTCCTGTTAGAGCATTATGTATCTATAAACAGAGATCTCAGTTTATCAGAAAGGGACGGAAACGTTTCTTTCTGTCTTTGATGCCTAATAGAAAGGACATTTCAGTCCATTCTATTGCTAGATGGATTCAATTAACTATCCGTACTGCTTATGAAGATTTATCTTCTTCTCAGCAGTCTGTGCTTAAGATTTCTGCTCATGAAGTAAGAGCTCTTTCTACTTCCTGGGCTTATGCTAATAGTGTTGCTATTACAGATTTAATGAAGGCTGCTTATTGGTCTCAGCCATCCACATTTACGAATTTTTATCTCAGAAATATTGAGTCCTTTTCTGGAGACCTGCATTGTTTATGTCCGTTATCTGTTGCTCAGAATGTCGTCCACTAAACAGTTGCAACTATAGTTATGCAGGCTTTCTGTTCCGGCAGTGACTCCGTCCGGCTGCCCTCTTCGCTCTGGGCTATTTGACCCAGGGCAAGGGGAAGGGGGGCGGGGGGGGGGGGGGGGGGGGGGGGGTTGTTCCCTTAGGTCACCTGCTTTATAGTGAAAAGCAAGGGAATGCCTCCTCCAAGTCAGTATTTCTGAGTCGCTTCCGGGATGGTTTTAAAGTGTAATATTAATGTTAAAATTCATTCATGTCTTATTTTTAAAGTGTAGCTCGGTGTGAAGCATTTGTATATGTCAAGTGTCAAACGGGCTTTAATATACAATACTCGGACACTTTTAAATGACTATAAAGAGTCTCAATTCTCTGGACTACTTTATTTATTGGCTTGCTTTAAAAATAATTAGTATAAGGGTTATACTGGATGTTAATAGAGAACATGAATGTTATTGTGCTCAATTATTAAGGGTAGTGTATCTTTCTAATTTAATATTAAATAAGAAAGATACATGTAAAAGCCTAATACTCCTTTTCTCCTTAAGGGGTTACCTCTTTACTATATAGTTGAGCTTATTGGATTTTCCTCTATGTCCTAGGCCCTCCAGCCTGTTTACTATTCAGCTAAGTCTGGGTCATTGGTACAGTATAAAAATGTTAAAAAATTTATAGTAATTTATATATTTTTTATACTTACCAATGACCCAGACGGGGATGGCCCTCCCTGGAGTTGAGAACTCTTGCCTCCCCGCTGAGTACATAGCGCTGACCAGGCACTGCCAGTAAGAATGATAATTGGCGCCAATTTCGGGATGTCTGCGTCACTGCGCATGCGCAGTAGAGGCGTAGTATGGAGGTCCTTTAGGACATGATTTCTTTTTGTTTTGGATGCAAATTTGGGGGATTGGGGGGCAAAATTTGTGTTTGGCCCTGGTTTTGTTAGAGTTAGCACCAGCTAAGTCTGGGTCATTGGTAAGTATAAAAAATATATAAATTACTATAAATTTTTTAACTTTTTGGCTTTTCAAATTTTTTTTTAGTTTCAGCATATTGCTATAGTGGTTCACTATAACATTTAAATCATTTCCAGGGTATTTTGTTGTAATTTTAACCCTTTGAATCAAATTTTAGACTTATTTTGATGTTTGCGTGCAGGTTTTGATGGGTTTTTTTTCCTTTCTTTCAAGTGAAGATTTACCTTGCAGCATATGTCCATGCTTTCTATTGTATGTAAACATGCATCTTAGGGCTATGTTTGTATTATTTAACCCTTTTCCTGCTGAATTATTTCAATTTTGGACTTTTATGTACAGCTTTTGGACTTAGGCTTACAGCTTCTTACTTTTATGTACAGGTTGTGATAAAAAAAACAATTTCAAGTGAGGTTGACCTCACTGCATATTGCAGTGGTGGTTATTATAACATTGATATCTTTCCAGTGCATTTTTAAGAATTTTTTAACCCTTTGAATAGTATTTTAGACTTATTTTGACGTTTGCGTGCAGGTTTTCATGGGTTTTTTTTTTCCTTTCTTCCAAGTGTAGATTTACCTTGTAGAGTATGTCCATGCTTTCTATTGTATGTAAACATGCATCTTAGGGCTACTTTGTATTCTTTAACCCTTTTCCTGCTTAATTACTTCAATTTTGGACTTCTTTTGTTTACAGGTTTGGATTTTTGTGCTTTTAAAAAAAAATTTTTCTTCTTTGCATATTGCTGTGGGGGTTCACGATAACATTTAACTCTTTTCTAGGGTATTTCGTCTTAATTTTAACCCTTTGAATCCAATTTTGGTCTTATTTTGACGTTTGTGTGCAGGTTTTGATGTTTTTTTTACTTTTATGTGCAGGTTTTGAGGTTTGTCTTTCTTCTCTTCCAAGTGGCAACTTACCTTGTAGCATATTGCCATGGTTCCTATTTTATGTTAGGATGCTTCTTGGGGCTATTATTATATTATTTAACCCTTTAGCTGCTTATTTACTTTAATTTTGGACTTTTGTGTGCAGGTTTTGTACTTTTGTGTGCAGGTTTTGATATTTTTTTTTAAGTGGAGTTTTACCTCACTGGCATATTACCATGGTGGTTACTGTAACATTTTCAGGGTATTTTTCTAAATTTTAACCCTTGGAAACAAATGTGATACTTTTATGTGCAGGTTTTGAGGTTTGTCTTTCTTTTCTTCCAAGTGGATATTTTTCAAGTAGACTTTCACCTTACTGGCATGTTGCCGTTGTGGTTACTGTGACAGGGTATTTTTCTCAATTTTAACCCCTTGAAACAAATGTGATACTTTTTTTTTACTTTTATGTGCAGGTTTTGAGGTTTGTCTTTCTTTTCTTCCAAGTGGTGACTTACCTTGTAGCATATTGCCATGGTTCCTATTTTATGTTAGGATGCTTCTTGGGCTATTTTTATATTATTTAACCCTTTAGCTGCTTATTTACTTTAATTTTGGACTTTTCTGTGCAGGTTTTGTACTTTTGTGTGCAGGTTTTGATATTTTTTTTTAAGTGGAGTTTTATCTCACTGGCATATTGCCACGCTGGTTATTGTAATATTTTCAGGGTATTTTTCTAAATTTTAACCCTTTGAAACAAATGTGATACTTTTTTTACTTTTATGTGCAGGTTTTGAGGTTTGTCTTTCTTTTTTTCAAAGTGGAGACTTACCTTGTAGCATATTGCCATGGTTCCTATTTTATGTTAGCATGCTTCTTAGGGGTTATTATTATATTATTTAACCCTTTAGCTGCTTATTTTCTTTAATTTTGGACTTTTGTGTGCAAGTTTTGAACTTTTTTTTTTTACTCCAGCCACCCCTTTACATTGGCCACCTGTTGGTGAGCCACGAGGTACTGATACCCCCCTCTAGTTATACTGTACCAATGACCCAGACATAGCTGGTGCTAACTCTTAAAATATAGGGCCAAACACAAATTTTGCCCCCCAATCCCCAAAATTTGCATCTAAAACCAAAGAAAACATGTCCTGAATGGCCCTCCACACTTCACCTCTACTGCGCATGCGCAGTGTCAAGGACGTTCCGAAATTGGTGCCATTAATCATTCTTAGTTTGGCCCTTCATCAGTTAACATCTGACTGATCTTTGTGCTTGTAAATCTCAGTTTAAATGATGCCAGACACATAAATATTAGAGAAATGGTGATTCTAAGGAGGATATAGAAGGAGGAGAGGAAAAATGTGTGACAGAAAATTATCAGGGCTGTAACTTAAAATTTTTTAATGAAATTATGTTAAGTTACCTATTTTTGAGGCAACAGCCATTTTTAGCTCACCTGACTGAAAGTCAGGGTGAGCTATTCTGATCACTTTTCGTCTGTTGTCGGGCGTCCGTCGTGAAGGTGGTGTTTGGGCTTTTTCTCCCAAACCACTGGCCGCATATTAATGAAATTTCATGTGAGAAGGGGTTGTGTCTGCGGACTTTGATTTTTTGTCAAATTAGGTTTCGGCTCACATTGAGCAGAGTGATGGGGCAAAAATGCTCCAATTCTTAAAAAATCTTCTTCTCAAGAACCAGCAATAGCAGAGACTTGATATTTGGTATGCAGCTTCCTTTTGAGGTGTAGACTCAAGTTTGTTCAAGAGAAGTTGGAGGGGCTATATTTGACGATGTTAAAGGAGGGGCAAAAATTTTGGCCCCGCCCCAAATTTCTATTTTCCAAACCGCGAGGCCGATTTGAACCAAATTTTACATGAGTGCTTATTGGGTCATAAGTACCTAATTTATGCCGAAATTTTTTTCCCCATAGCCCCGTGGGAACCACAGGAGCTAAAAATAGAAAAAAATGAAAACGCCCATATCTCCAAAACTACACGGCACTGAGAATTCTTATTTGTTGTGAAGCTTCCTTAGGACCAACAGAATGGAATGATCAAAAAAAATTGCCATCGGTTTTATGATGGGGTACTTTTTGGGGACTTTGAAAAAGTGCTGAGTCAGCATTTTTTAACACTGTGGGTAATGGGAAAAACTTAAGACTACTTTTCTGCGAAACCACTGCTCGAAAAGCTTTAAAATTTCACATATAACATCTTTGTAAGATTGTTTCACATGTTTATTGAAATCAATTGCCTGGGTCGATATTTGGGCTCTCTAAGGGAGCCCAAATGTTTAAATTAGTGCAGTATGAGGAGTATTTTTGAAAAATCTTCTTCTTCAGATCTAGCAATAAGAATGTTTTGATATTTGGTATGCAGCATCCTTAGGGGGGTGAGATTGAAGTTTGTTGAAGCCAAATCCCTGGGTTCATATTTAGGCTGAAAATTTGGGGTCCTGTTGCGGACTTCGAAATTTTGGACCAAAATCCGAAAAAAATTTTGTTTGTTTTTTCTGCCTTTCGGTCAATTTTAAGACAAAAAAAAAAAAAAAAAATTTTTCCCCTGAAAATTTGGGGTCCGGGTGGGACTTTGAAAATTTTGGACCAAAATCCGAAAACATTTTTTTTTGTTTTTTCTGCGTTTCGGTCAATTTTAAGACAAAAAAAAATTTTTTTTTTTTTTTCCCCTGAAAATTTGGGGTCCGGGTGGGATTTGGAAAATTTTGGACCAAAATCCGAAAAAATTTTTTTTTTGTTTTTTCTGCGTTTTGGTCAATTTTAAGACAAAAAACAAATTTTTTTTTTCCCCTGAAAATTTGGGGTCCGGGTGGGACTTAGAAAATTTTGGTCCAAAATCCGAAAACAAATTTTTTGTTTTTTATGCATTTCTGTCAATTTTAAGACAAAAAAAAAAAAAAAAAATTTTTTCCCCCTGAAAATTTTGGGTCTGGGTGGGACTTGGAAAATTTTGGACCAAAATCCGAAAAAATTTTTTTTTTGTTTTTTCTGCGTTTTGGTCAATTTTAAGACAAAAAACAAATTTTTTTTTTACCCTGAAAATTTGGGGTCCGTGTGGGACTTAGAAAATTTTGGTCCAAAATCCGAAAAATATTTTTTTTGTTTTTTATGCATTTCTGTCAATTTTAAGACAAAAAAAAAAAAAAAAAAAAATTTTCCCCCTGAAAATTTTGGGTCTGGGTGGGACTTTGAAAATTTTGGACCAAAATCCGAAAAAAATTTTTTTTTGTTTTTTCTGCGTTTTGGTCAATTTTAAGACAAAAAACAAATTTTTTTTTTACCCTGAAAATTTGGGGTCCGGGTGGGACTTAGAAAATTTTGGACCAAAATCCGAAAAAAAATTTTTTTGTTTTTTATGCATTTCTGTCAATTTTAAGACAAAATTTTTTTTTTTTTTTTTCCCCTGAAAATTTGGGGTCCGGGTGGGACTTAGAAAATTTTGGACCAAAATCCCAAAAAACTTTTTTTTTTGTTTTTTATGCATTTCTGTCAATTTTAAGAGAAAAAAACATTTTTTTTTTACCCTGAAAATTTGGGGTCCGGGTGGGATTTGGAAAATTTTGGACCAAAATCCGAAAAAAAATTTTTTTTGTTTTTTCTGCGTTTTGGTCAATTTTAAGACAAAAAACAAATTTTTTTTTTCCCCTGAAAATTTGGGGTCCGGGTGGGACTTAGAAAATTTTGGTCCAAAATCCGAAAAAAATTTTTTTGTTTTTTATGCATTTCTGTCAATTTTAAGACAAAAAAAAAAAAAAAAAATTTTTTCCCCCTGAAAATTTTGGGTCTGGGTGGGACTTGGAAAATTTTGGACCAAAATCCGAAAAAAATTTTTTTTTGTTTTTTCTGCGTTTTGGTCAATTTTAAGACAAAAAACAAATTTTTTTTTTACCCTGAAAATTTGGGGTCCGTGTGGGACTTAGAAAATTTTGGTCCAAAATCCGAAAAATATTTTTTTTGTTTTTTATTCATTTCTGTCAATTTTAAGACAAAAAAAAAAAAAAAAAAAATTTTCCCCCTGAAAATTTTGGGTCTGGGTGGGACTTGGAAAATTTTGGACCAAAATCCGAAAAAAATTTTTTTTTGTTTTTTCTGCGTTTTGGTCAATTTTAAGACAAAAAACAAATTTTTTTTTTACCCTGAAAATTTGGGGTCCGGGTGGGACTTAGAAAATTTTGGACCAAAATCCGAAAAAAAATTGTTTTGTTTTTTATGCATTTCTGTCAATTTTAAGACAAAAAGAAAAAAAAAAAATTTTTCCCCTGAAAATTTTGGGGTCCGTGTGGGACTTAGAAAATTTTGGACCAAAATCCGGAATTTTTTTTTTTTTGTTTTTCATTTATTTCTGTCAATTTTAAGACAGAAAAAAACAATTTTTTTTTTTACTCTGAAAATTTGGGGTCCGGGTGGGACTTAGAAAATTTTGGACCAAACTTTTTTACCCTGAATATTTGGGGTCCGGGTGGGACTTCGAAAATTTTGGACCAAAATCCATAATTTTTTTGTTTTTTGTTTTTTATGCATTTCTGTCAATTTTAAGACAAAAAACCCATTTTTTTTTTACACCAAAAATTTGGGGTCCGGGTGGGACTTAGAAAATTTTGGACCAAAATCCGAAAATTTTTTTTTTTGTTTTTTATGTATTTCTGTCAATTTTAAGACAAAAAATTTTTTTTTTTTTTTTCCCTGAAAATTTGGGGTCCGGGTGGGACTTAGAAAATTTTGGACCAAAATCCGAAAAAAAATTTTTTTGTTTTTTATGCATTTCTGTCAATTTTAAGACAAAAAAAAAAAAAATAAATTTTTTCCCCCTGAAAATTGTGGGTCTAGGTGGGACTTGGAAAATTTTGGACCAAAATCTGAAAAAAAGTTTTTTTTGTTTTTTCTGCGTTTTGGTCAATTTTAAGACAAAAAACAAATTTTTTTTTTACCCTGAAAATTTGGGGTCCGTGTGGGACTTAGAAAATTTTGGTCCAAAATCCGAAAAAATTTTTTTTGGTTTTTTATGCATTTCTGTCAATTTTAAGACCAAAAAAAAAAAAAAAAAAAATTTTCCCCCTGAAAATTTTGGGTCTGGGTGGGACTTGGAAAATTTTGGACCAAAATCCGAAAAATTTTTTTTTTTGTTTTTTCTGCGTTTTGGTCAATTTTAAGACAAAAAACAAATTTTTTTTTTACCCTGAAAATTTGGGGTCCGGGTGGGACTTAGAAAATTTTGGACCAAAATCCGAAAAAAATTTTTTTTGTTTTTTATGCATTTCTGTCAATTTTAAGACAAAAAAAAAAAAAAAAAAATTTTTCCCCTGAAAATTTTGGGGTCCGTGTGGGACTTTGAAAATTTTGGACCAAAATCCGGAATTTTTTTTTTTTTTGTTTTTCATTTATTTCTGTCAATTTTAAGACAGAAAAAAACAATTTTTTTTTTTACTCTGAAAATTTGGGGTCCGGGTGGGACTTAGAAAATTTTGGACCAAACTTTTTTACCCTGAATATTTGGGGTCCGGGTGGGACTTCGAAAATTTTGGACCAAAATCCATAATTTTTTTGTTTTTTATGCATTTCTGTCAATTTTAAGACAAAAAACCCATTTTTTTTTTACACCAAAAATTTGGGGTCCGGGTGGGACTTAGAAAATTTTGGACCAAAATCCGGAAATTAGTTTTAGCGTTTTTTATGCATTTTAAGAAGAAGAAAAAAATTTAGGCTGAAAGTATTTTGTTTGGGAAAAAAATCTGTTTTTTATGTGTTTATCTCAATTTTGGGACGTTAAAGTGCAGGAACTGAAAATAGAAGGAAAATCCTGTGTATTGTGTGGGCACAATCACTTCATCTAGTTGGTATATGCTTTTCTTAGGAGGGGCGTACAGCTTATTCAAGTTAAGTGCCTGGTTTGATATTTAGACTACCATGTCAGGTGAGCGCCCTCAGGCCCCCTGGGGCCTCTTGTGTTGTCATTCTTGTTATCAAGTTACACTGTTTGTTCAGTGTTTTCCTCTCTCCCTTTCCTTTAAGTCCCCTCTTGCTATTCTCCCATGCTTTTGGCATATTTTCTGTAATTTTATTACTAAAATTTCTTGGGAGTTTTAGCTGAATAACAGAATGAATTCTGTTCTTTTCCCCATGTTTACGTCTTCATCTACGGGTGGTTAGGCATAGTGTTCTGCATCTACCATCTGATGTTCTACAATTTCTTCCCTGGAAGTCTCTGTTTTGCATCAGACAGTGTATTATTGGTAACTGATTTCAGGCCAGGGTGCCTGGAGTCTTATTCTAGTGTTTTTACACTTATTGTTTACATTTACAACAGCCCTCTGTGTGAGGGGGGATTTCTTGAAAATAATATGTTGATGTTAATTTAATCATAACTAGATACATTATTATTGTTCGTAAGTGTTGCATAAATTGTTTAAAATATTTTTAAAATTTTTGTCCACACTTAGGCTTGGGATCCATTGGGGCTCAACGTTACTTTTCAGAAACTTGGGCTGTTCTGAAAAAATATTTTTTCAAAATTTTTCGATTTCAATTATTTTTTCTATGTTAATGAATCATATTATTATGTATTTTGATTGTCAGGGGTTGGTGCGAGTACTAGGACTTTGTTTTCTTTTCACATTGAAAGGATTTGGGTCAATTGTAATAAGAGGAAATCTTCCTCTGACTTTTATAATCATTGTATATGTAGTCAGTGTACTCGCACTAACTCCTGTTCTGTATGTGATAATTTCGATGACAACATGGGAAGCGTGTGTCACGGTATGTTAGTGGGGAATTGGACATTCTGGTCCTTTCCCCGCAGGGTCTCTCTACTTTATCAATTTCTATTTCAGACGATCAAGATTAGGGTGATGTATCCGTGATGTCTTCCAAAAGTGTGCCTCCGTCGTCACAATTAATGAAGAGCTAGCAGAAAAGTGCTCATGTAAATACGCCAATTGCCTAAGAGGACCCTAGTAGGTTCGACGGCCTTTGACGTCCGCTAGCTCGCCCGGTGTAGCATCCATTCATCGAATGGTTCGGCAGCCGGGTTCGTCCGTTGCGGTCTAGAAGGAGTTTTGGGGTGATGCGAGCACTATAAATCAACCAAATGCACACCCAGTGACGGCGGATTAGAGGGAGAACGGAGGAAGCCTTTTAGTCCGGTTCCTAGCTCGTCCAGGTCCATCCGGACGGCGCGCGAGAGAGGCCCCTCTCTCGTACAACAACATCTGGCCCCAGATGTTGTGGTACAAAATGTTTCGCATTCGGAGCATACGTCCGCCGCTCGGGACGCTCCGACATATAGTCAGTCCGGAGAGACTGTCAATAAGGCTTCCTCATTCTCATGGTAGCGCACACGACCGCTCTTGGCTACGTGACCTCGGATATCCAGTCAGCTTCGCCAATCAGAGAATCATCGGCGACCAGGTCACACCATCCGGTAGCCAGGGACACGAGGCCTGCAGACTCCGGTCGTTCGCATAAGAAAGTGTGCGGGAGTCAACGTACACGGAGCTTACGGCAGCAATGCATCGTAAGACCGCTACTGCACAGGCCTCGGTGACGGACGTGCTATCCCAAATAGCACAGCTTATCGCAGCATCCCAGCAACGACTGAATCTGTCGCATCATATATTATCTGACGATGCTGGATTGGGACGCTCCGCGCAAGCAGGTACGGACGTCCGATAATTTCATCCGGTCCGACGGGATGCCGAAAGGGATTCGGAGGATTTCGAGCTTTCCCTTTCGGAACAACATATGCTGTTGTGTATGTCATGTGACTTTATCTTCTACAGGTTCTTTCGTCGGACCAGAATGCTGCAATGCCGGATAAGAAACTGATAGCGTCGGTGGACTTAGAAATTTTTGGTTCGGTTCAGGGACATCGTCCCTCAGTTCCGACATAGTCCAGTAATGTCACACAATCTTTCGAATTATTGAACGACACTATATATATTATTATATGCTTGCTATTACCAAGCATTTCTGGTTTCTTGTTCGCAAAGTTACGGAGATGTCTTTCAAAGTGTGCCTCTGTCGTCATAGTTAATGAAGAGCTAGCGGCAATAAGTGCTCATGGATTATGTCTATCGCCTAAGAGATCCCTTGTAGGATCGACGGAGTGACATTCGCTAGCTCACCCGGTGTAGCGCCCATTCATCGAATGGTTCGGCAGCCGGGTTCGTCCGTTGCGGTCTAGGAAGGAGATTTGGGTGATGCGAGCACTATAATAACTTTAGTACTCACCCAGTGACGACGGATTGAGGACAGATCGGAGGAAGCCTGTTAGTCCGGTTCCTGGCTCGTCCAAGTCCGTCAGGGCTATGAGCGAGAGAGGTCCCTCTCTCGTACAACAACATAGGGGACCGCATGTTGTGGTTCAGATATTTCGCATTCGGAGCATATGTCCGTCGCTCGGGACGCTCCGTTATATTGACAGTCCGAGAGACTGTCGATAATGCTTCCTCATCCTCACAGCAGCGCACACGACCGCACATTGGCTACGTGACCTCGAGTATCCGACCAGTTTCGTCATTCAGTGATTCCACGGCGGACAGGTCACGCCATCCGGTAGCCAAGGGACACGAGGCCTATACACTCCGTTCGCTCGCATAATAGAAGTATGCCTGGGGTAACGATCACGGAGCTTCCAGCGGCAATGCATCGTAAGACCGCTTCTCCACAGGCCTCAGTGATGGACGTGCTATCCAAGTTAGCACAGTTTATTGCAGCATCTCAGCGATCGACAGATTCACGGTCGGATCAGGAATTATCCGACGGCGCTGGGTCGGTGCGCTCCGCTGTTGCATCAGGTTCGGACGACCGAACGCTTTATAGGGTCCGACAGGATGGCGAAAGGGATTCAGACGATTTCGAGCTTTCCCTTTCGGAACAACGGAAGCTGCCATACATTTCTTCCGGCATTATCTTCCGAGGTTGTTCCTTCGGACTACATTGCTGCGATGTTGGATAAGAGACTTATAGCGTCATTGGACAAGGAATTTTGGATCGGTTCAGGGACATTGTCCCTGACTTACCGACACAGTCCAATAATGTCATTAGAACATTTGTATTATTTATCGATGCTATATATATATAAGCCTGCTACCAAGCATGATAGTTTAGTTTCTTGTCCGCAATGCTCTATTCTACCTTTTATCATTCTTAGGAATAATTTATTTTGGCAGAACAGGGCATACAGAGAGTTCATATGCGTCTAGACGGCGGGGTTAAAGACTGGAATTTATCTTTTTCGCCGTCTATGTCTTTTCCAACCACTATGTTGGAAACGACAATGATGTCTAATAGACTTAACTTAGACGCTTTATCATACGTAGTCCACCTTACTGAGGCGTTATCATTACGTCTTCAAGAGAAAGAATTCCGGGATATGATCCTCAATGTGATTTCTTTCAAGGGCAGTAGTTTTTCCACGTATAACTCCGCCCTTCAGTGGCAACCTGGAGTTGGTTAGACGTGACGCAGCCCTAGCTACATCCACGCGCGTGGATAGTAAGGTGAAGAACTCTCTCAGAGTCGCTTCGGTCTCGGAGAAGCTTCTCAGCAATCCATGAATTGCTCGATATACACGTTCTCTTGTCTATCAAGTGTAGCAAGAGATTCAGACTGGGGCAAACATTCGGTGGTTGACTCAGAGAGTGCCACTGCAGTTGCCGGATCCGAGTTTTATAATTATGACGGTTGCCAGTCAAACGGGTTGGGGTACAATATTGATCCCAACGGATTCGAAGTGCCAGGGTCTTTGGGTTCTGCAGTCTCTAGGCAAGCACTTATCTTCCACGGAATAATGTTATTTAGGCTTGCTTTATGTCATTGGATGAACATTATTCAGAAACGCATGTCCAAATCCTGTCCGATAATACGACAGTGGTTGCGCATCTCCGGAACCAGGGAGGCACTCATTCGATTCCGTTATTCAATTTAACGGGAAGAATCCTTCCGTTTGTTTTAGTTCACCAAGTTCTGCTTCGGTCCGTCATATTCCGGGTCGTCTGATTGTATTAGCGGACTCCCTTTCACGTATGGGTCGCTTGTTGCTGTCAGAATGGACTCTCAACAAACAAGTATTCAATCAGATTTGCTATCAATGGGAGTGCCCAATGATAATTTTTTACGACACAACTTGCTAATCAATTGCAGACGTATGTGTTTGCATGTCCGGATCTCTGAGCTTATGTTCTTAACGCTCTATTGATCTAATGGGACGGAATGATAGGATATGCGTATCCTCCTGCGCTGTTGTTTCAGCAAGTATTGCTAAGATAAACAACCACAATACATTTCTGTTGATAGCATCTCTGTCTTCACAGAGACCGTGGGTAAATTTACTCAGATGTCTTCTGTGGGACTTAACGCGAAAACTTCCTCTATGAGAGAATCTTCTTTCGCTGGGGAAAATCGTGTCATCTTCATCACAACCCACAAGGTCTCAACCTTCACGTATTCCGTTGTGTGGTCCTTATTGCATTGTAAGCATTGTACTGGACGAGCTTTGGACGCAATTTTTTACTGTAGGAGAACCTCTTCTTCGCTATACTATGCGGCCAAAGTGGAGGCTCTTCCGTCGTTGGTGTAGGGATCACTATGTTGATATTGTTGATCCCTCCATACTAGTCATTGCAACTTTCTAGTATACTTGTTTGACAAGATCTACTGCAGCCTGTTACTATTAAGGTAAAAGGTCTATGTTATCTCATACCTATGCACTCTATGATAGTTTACAATTGAGTCTTATGTCTCTTTATCTAAGTCAGTTAGTAACTTCTCGATAAATAGACTTAGAATCATTAGATTAAATTTCTATATGGAATTTAACTTCGGTTCTTTTTTAGCTAAGTAATCATTTGAGCCTCTGGAAACAGTAGTTTTCAAATTCTGACCTTTTAGACAGTAATTCTGTTGGCTTCTCTTTTACTGAAGAGTCAGTGAGCTTCATGTACTATCGGTGGATGATTCTCACTTTCGTAGTTTCGGAATCACTACTTCCTTTACTATTTAGGTTGGATTTTTGGTTAAGAGTCAGGCTCCTAATAAATATCCGGAACCTATTGTTATTAACCCTTTGCGACTACGGTACGTAATATTACGTACGAACATTACCATGCGTTGCGACTACGGTAACATTACGTACTCCGACTTTGAACCCGAGCGGCCGCTTTTTCGTCCAGGAACATGCTACTTCATAATTTCATTAAATAAGATGGATGCTAATTGCATGTGTCCCCGTCCGGGACGACCCGCATTGTGTCCTTGGGCAAGGCACTTTATCCCGGTTGCCTACATGGGGGCACGATGACACCGTGTACTTAGGCGTACTGCACGTCGATGGTGCACATGTCTTCAACCGCCTTAACCCTGCTTGAGCGGAGCTTGAACAGAGTTAGAATGTTGAGGAGCTGACAGTTTGTCATCGATGCTCGGTGGTTCTCTCCGGGTACTCCGGCTTCCTCCACTCTTGAAACTGTCACGGTCATGATTAGCCATTGTGCATAAGTATGTGACCTTAAACAACAATAAATAAATAAGTGCATGTGTGTGGTAGACCAATCAATATTTTCAACGTGCAGGCACGAGGCTGCACGTTGCAAATATTAATTGGTCTACCCCCAAATAATGAATATGGACTCTTCCTATTGCTGTAATTGAACTGATATGGAGGATACCACCAGGGTTCAAAGTGCTAACGATTGCGTTTGACGACGCCAAAACCTGATTCTTCGTGACGTTAAAACGTCACGATAACCGTAGTCGGAAAGGGTTAAGGTCCTTCCGTCTTCGTACGGGCATAGGCCTTTACTCTGTCTGGTTAGAGTTTACGTATTTATAAACAGATATCTGTTTATTACTATGGACGTAAGCTTCTTCTGTCTTTGATGCCTAATAGAAGGACGTTATGCTCCATTCTATTGCTAATGAATTCAATTAACTATCGGTACTGCTTATGGTATATCATTGACTCAGCAGTTGTGCTTGAGATTTCGGCTCATGAAGTAAGAGTTTTTTCTACATCTTGGGCTTACATTAATGGTGTCGCTATTATAGATTTTTGAAGGCTGCTCATTGCGCTCAGCCATCCACATTCATGAATTTTTATCTCAGAAATATCGAGTCCATTTCTGGAGGCCTGTATTGTTAGGTCTATTATCTACTGCTCAGAATGTCATTCACTTAACAGTTGCTACTATAGCTAGGTAGGCTTTCTGTTTCGGCAGTGACTCCGTTCTGCTGCCCTCTTCGCTCTGGGCTATTTGACCCAGGGCAAGAAAAAGGGGGGGGGGGAGGGTGTTCCCTTGGGTCACCTGTTTTACTATGAAAACAAGGGGATACCTCCTCCGGAGTTAGTAATTCTGAGCTGTTACTGGGATGGCTTTTTAGTGAGAAGTTTATGTTTTAAAAATTCATTCAGGTCTTAGTTTTTAAAGTATAGCTTTTGAATATAGCACGTGTCATACGGACGTTATTATTCATTCCTCAGACACTTTTAAGGAGTATGAAGAGTCTCTATTCTCTAGACTTTCTTTATTTATTGGCTTACTTTAAAAATTATTAGTATAAGGATTATACTAGATATTAATAGAGTACATGGATGTATGATGCTCAATTTTGGAAGGTGTTGTATCTTTCTAATTTATCATAAATAAGAAAGATACATGTAAGGCCTAATACTTCGTTTTCCCTAGAGGGGATGACTCTATTTTATATAATTGAGCGTATTCCAACTTGCTCTATGTCCTAGGCCCTCCAGCCTTTTTACTATTCAGCTATGTCTGGGTCATTGGTACAGTATAAAAATGTTAAAAAATTTATAGTAATTTATATATTTTTTATACTTACCAATGACCCAGATGGGGATGGCCCTCCCAGGAGTTGGGAACTCATACCTCCCCGCTGAGTACATAGCGCTTACCAGGCACTGGTTTTTAGAATGATTAATGGCGCCAATTTCGGAACGTCCTTGACACTGCTCATGCACAGTAGAGGTGAAGTGTGGAGGACCATTCAGGACATGTTTTCTTTGGTTTTAGATGCAAATTTTGGGGATTGGGGGGCAAAATTTGTGTTTGGCCCTATATTTTAAGAGTTAGCACCAGCTATGTCTGGGTCATTGGTAAGTATAAAAAATATATAAATTACTATAAATTTTTTAACTTTCATAAAACTTTACAAAAATGATCAACATGATGAGGGGAAGTGCGTGACATAATTTTTTTCTTGCTCGGTTTCAAGATGGCCGACTGTTGGCCATATTGGATTTTTTTATGTGAATTTGTGGAGCGAACTACTTCCACAGTTTTAGCCACATTTTCATGAAACTTATACGAAAATGATCAGCATGATGAGGTGAAGTGAGTGACATAATTTTTTTTTCGCTTGGTTTCAAGATGGCCGACTGGTGGCCATATTGGATTTTTTTTTATGTAAACTTGTGGAGTGAACTACTTCCACAGTTTTAGCCGCATTTTCATGAAACTTATATGAAAATAATCAACATATAAGGGGAAGAGCGTGACATAATTTGTTTCCCTCTTGGTTTCAAGCTTGCCGACAGGTGGCCATATTGGATTTTTTTTATATAAACTTGTGAAGCGAACTACTTCCACAGTTTTACCTGCATTTTCATGAAACTTCAAAAAATGATCAACATGATGAGGGGAAGTGCGTGACGTAATTTTTTTCCTGCTCGGTTTCAAGATGGCCAACTGGCGGCCATATTGGATTTTTTTTTACTTAGAAAAATTGAATACCCCTTTTCAGTCACCCACACTAGGCAGTATGCCCCCATGGTGGGGGTATACCAGGCGACAGACCATCTCTAGTGTTGCATTACTTTGTTGTAACCTGTGGTCAGTTTGCATGTTTTACAATTGACATAACCCACTCTAGGGCTGTCACGATTTTTTAATCTAGGAATCGATTAATCATTGCAAATAATCAATTAATCATACCTAGATGACCCCCTCCCCCCTTCTCTCTCCCTCTCTTTAAAGTCGTTAAAAATGAAGTTCAAGTCAGTTGACCTACCTCAAGTAAACAATGAAGACGATCCTCCTTTTGGTACATTCAAAGCTTTGATGTTCTGAATTTTTGAACCATCAGTGTAATAATTAAGACCAGTCGTCAGTTGCGAACTTCGCAATTGATGACCGGTCTTGATTATTACACTGACGGAGTGACGGTTCAAAAGTTCAGAACATCAAAGATTTGAATGTACCTAAAAGACAATTGCTTGTAACGGCTTCTTGAGGTTTAACGACGATGTTCTTGAACCGTTTACCTTTAGAAACCATAGTTTTTTCATCAGATTATTTTTTAATTATTAAACATCTAAAACACGGTAAAATTTACCGATTCTTTCGACAATGAAAAATACTAATTGATTTCGGGATAACCGCTCGATTGATTGATTAATCTTGACAGCCCTAAACCACACATAACCTACTGATTGTTTGCTGCTTATTTCCAGGCCTACTGAAAAATATTCCAAAATTAGAGGATACAATTTGGATTATATGGCTTGTTTGTCAAGCTTCTTTGTTCAGTTTCATAAAATCTGACTTAACCCAAGAAGACTTGGGTATTTTTATACATTTTTTCTGTGCAGTGTCAGTCTACATCTACAGTCTACATATTGTGGCTTTGCAGTTGCTTCTTGGCAGGTCTTCCTACTATGGCTGCACGATATTCAAAACAGAATACCGGTATCGGTATTCAAAAAAATACTGTGGTATACCGGTATATCGAAAAATGTTCAGAAAAATGAACATAAGTACCACAATCGAGGCTTGAGGCATTACAGTAGGAACGAATTAGCATGCCTTGATGACGCAGTTCGAAAAACCTTTACCCCAAGGCAGACGATATCAAAATTTATTATTTAAAAAAATAGTTAATCAGATTTTCCAAAGAAAATTCTACAAAACAATGTCATGTGACCCCTCATTGGAACGAGCTCGTTCCAGTGAGGGGTCACACGATATAATTTTGTTGAAATTTTTGAAAATTATTTTTTCAGCTGCTGAAATTGTATATTACTTGAGCACATGCAGACGATTCCTTGGATAAAGGGATAATATTATTCATTTGGGGCTACAGTTAAAGAACTCAAGACATCTTGAAAATTAAATTGTGGGTAAATACATAATGACGATAAACCAATATTTTTGTAATTACACCGGTATTTAATCGAAAATTTTCAGCACAAGCTTAATCATAACTCACTACACGAGTTATGGAGCTTGTACTGAAAAATTTCAGTTTATATCGCATAAACAGAAGGAAAACAACAGTTATTTCGTAAATGAGTTAATTAGTATAATTATGCACTTTCTGAATATTTGGTGTGTGAAAAGTTGAAAAACAGCAGAAAGACTCTCTCTCCATGCTCATTATATGCAAGAAAATTTAAAAATAAAAAATGAAACCCTCCCTCCCTCACCGATTTAACCTTTTACCCAACGAATCAGCCGTATTCGCCCGCATAATATGCAAATTCAGCAGCTGAAAAAATCTTATTTTTCGAAAAAATTCAACAAAACCATATCATGTGACCCCTCTTTGGAACGAGCTCGTCGAGCTCGTTCCACAGAGGGGTCACATGATATGGTTTTGTTGAAATTTTTTGAAAAAATTTAAAAAATAATATTTAAAATAATAAATTTTGAAATCGTCTACGTTGGGTGAAGGGTTAAAAAAAAATTTCCCTGAGAATCAGTAAGTTTATTTTGTGTGGTCTACCAGGATTTTCTTATGTATTTCAGAAGATTGGCAGATAGAGATTTTGATGAATGAATTTGAGGATATTTGGTGAATTTAAAAGAATTACAGTTACTAAGTAAGTATATATATTATCAGTGGATATCCATAAGCATTGTTGCATTCCATCCAGTGTGCTTAATTTAAAAAAAAATCACTCTAACTGACTGACCGTTCATGTGGTTTGGAGATGGCTAACCGAACGGTCGGCTGTGTAAAAATTTGTGGGAAACTGCTCATTTATCATTACCAAGTATTCATATATTGCGTTGAATTGAAATATATATAGCTTCTCTAGGCAAAAGTCTAAAAATCTGTCAGATAAAAGAAAGGCTGGTTAACTGGTAGAGTGCTGGAAGCCCATATTCAGGCTTTATTCTGAACTAGTGGTACCTAAAGTTTTGTGGATTTTCTTCTTATTATCTTAGAAGTAAATTTTATTCATCTCCATCGATTTGGATTGTTACAATTTATGGGAGAGTGCCTATAGGCACTCTCCCATAAATTGCAACAAGACAAAAAGACTATAGTGTTCAACTGATGATCGGAATCGGCCACCCCAATCGGCCGATTGTGGGCAATCAGATGACAACAGCAACGGCTCCTGGAACATCGGTTCAACCGATTGTTGCCAAGCATTTTTTTGTGATGATTCTTCAACCACATTTTATTATCTTCTGCAATTGTTCAATTGTTAATGTGAAATGATTTAAATGATACCATTCAATAAAGTTGAGAAACAACAACAATGTGTATTCTTAGTTTATTTAAGACGCCCCTTTACGGGATATACAAGTTAAACGACATGTAAAGCTTACGGTTCATACCAGGAAAAGTGAGGGATGGACTCCATCGACTCATGTCGCAGTAAAATGTCCAGTCGCTCGCTCTTAGACAGTACATATGACTCGGAGAGCCACGTATACCGCCCAAGTGTGCGAGTCTGGTCATTTTACTGTGACCTGAGTCAACGATGTTTAACACTGTGAAATATGTTCCATTTAATGTAGTTCTTTCAAGTCTCGACTCGTCTAGTAGTGCACATTATTACAATCGGAATTGGCATCGGAATCAGCCGAGTGTAAGCTCAAATAACTGGTAATCGGACAGTCATTTTTGGTAATCGGTTGAACACGAAAAATGACTCTCCCATAAATTGCAACAAGACAAAAATGTGTGAACAAATCTTGAAGCTGAGAGAAAATTTAGCACTCTACCAGTTAAGTTACCAAGACTTACCATTCAAGATGAAACTTTTGGCTAACCAATCATCCATTCGCATCAATTTAAATTTGCATAACCACCACATGAACGAAAACAAGAATTCTCATCAAATTTTGCACACTGCTCACCATATTACAAGGGCTTAAAAATTCATTTGAACGTCAGAATCAGTTATTACAAATCATTCTCACAAGGAATGCAGTGAGAATCAACTTTGATATTCTCACAAAATGTTGATTTAATTCTTAGCATATATTCTGAAAATGTCATTTTTTAAGATTTTACATATTTTTGTTCATTCAGGTTACACTTTTGACATATAGCCGTGATATCTTGTCAAGTCATGGCTGCCTATACAGGCAACCAAGACTTCACTAGAAACTACCACCAAGATACTGCAACTTTTATCAGCAATAGAGCTGAGTCGGTGTCGGTATTTTCGGTGCGGTTTCGGTTTTGGACCACCACCGAAAAACCACATGGCATTAATTCGAAAACACCAACATTTTCTGCGGTAGGTAAAATCCGTTCTCCATTCCACATTTTTATATAGAGTTTGAATATTTATCAATGGCGGAACAAGCAAACAGTCTGTGGGTTATTGTTTGGCATTGTTTCCAATAACTCCATGAAACCAATTTCACCAGACTTCCGACTGTGACATTTGGGTTTAAAGAGAGGCTGAAACGTCAGCGAAACATTATTGGTAACTTTTTTACCTTACCTTCTCCTGCCCCATATTTTTAATAGGGCAATGCATTGTGGGTATTTTCAGTCTAAATTTAAAAATATATTTACTCAGGAGAAAAAACCCAGATGGTAAAGGAAATTCATTCCGTACACAGAATACTTTTTCCCATATCTGACACTTTCCAAATTCACTTTGAATAATATTAAATTTGCCAGTGTTTTATAACTTCTTCCGTTTTCCTGGAGCGGAAAGACACTCAAAGGAAAGTCAGCATTTTTGCCGAACAGAAAGTTAAAACCCAACCTGAACTCTACAAATTTGTGCATAATTTGAACTTTACAGTATACATCAATAAGCCAAACATTCTTTTCAGTTCAGTTAATTTATCTTTGTCAAGGACTGATGATGTTTCGACGTTGTTCACACACTGCACTTGGTAAGCAAGTTTGCAAAATCAACCTAAATTCGATGAATGAACTTTGGCTGTTCTACCACTGATAACTGCACCGCAACCACGGTTTTCCTTCTTAAAAAACATTGACACCAACTTGAAAAATTCAACACTGACCCACTTTTAATCAGCAAGACCAGTAAAACCCCATATTTTAGCTTTAGCATTGCAAAGCTTTCTTGCACTCAAGGGACGAAATACACCACTACCCTTGTTCTGTAGATTATGAAGCCGAAAACATAAAACAAACAAAGAACATGAATATGGATGGCAACGAAATCATTACAAAAATAAAAAATAAAATAAAGAGCCCCCCCCCCCCCCCCCCCTCCCCCCCCTAAAAGGTTTGGGATTTTTTGTTTGTATGTGCTTGTGACCAACATAAGTTGCAAATTATCAATAGAAAACCCAGAATTGGGCTGACTTTCTAATAGTATCAGGGTATTTTTGTTCGGTTTCACATTACCGTTTGTGAACCAATATCTACAGTAGGCAAATCAGTTCCCTAAATTGATTTGAGAAGTGTGAACCATAGTCATGCTGTTGAGTTATGTTACAAGAAAAATGTTGAATTGAGTTTATGAAGTTTCTGAAACTGCTTCAAATTTCTTTTTAATATAAGGTAGGTTGTGAAAGGAATTTTTGGTGAAATAAATTTTGAAAGTAGGTATTTAACTAAATAAGTTGGACCTATCAAACTCCACTGTGCAGTCATGTGTCAAATAGAATGTGACCCGTAATTTAATGTATCAGAGCTACCCAGTTGGACAGTGACATGATATTTTTTATACTATAACCCAATGGCCCAGACTTAGCTGGTGCTATCTCAAAGTTATATCAAGGGCCAAACACAAATTTTGAACCCCCAATCCCCCAAATTTGCTTGCAAAACTGAAAATTAAAAGTCCTATCTGGTCCTCCATATTTTTACTCTCTGCGCATGTGCAATCACCAGGAAGTGACCAAAATTAGCGCCAACGTCATTCTTTGTTTGGCCCTAAAGTCATCAGCAATGAAATGACATCTGTGCTTTAAAATCTCCTTTTTTGAGGATGCCAGACACAAATCAATGCAAGAATTGGTGGATGCAAGGCTATTATTGGATGATGGAAGTGTTCAATATTGGTTTTTGATGTTCAGGGCTGTAACTTTATAATAAT
The DNA here is from genome assembly GCA_031216915.1 of Pictodentalium vernedei. Taxonomy (NCBI): domain Eukaryota; kingdom Metazoa; phylum Mollusca; class Scaphopoda; order Dentaliida; family Dentaliidae; genus Pictodentalium; species Pictodentalium vernedei. Next base: position 58,777,260 of record CM062290.1, on the reverse strand, counting down.
TATAAAATTATTTCATGTTTCCCAATTTCGGGACATACGCCTGATGTCATCCTTTTTGTTAATGATTATTCCACTGTTTGTTAAGTATTCCTTCCCTATCCTTCCATAAACCCTTCCTGTTAAACTCTTAAGCTTTTTGGCTCATTTTTATTGAAATTTTTTATTAAATTTCTTCAGAGTTTAACATTTATTACAGAATATTATTCTGTTTCTTCCCCATGGTTACATCCTCACTCTAGGGGTGTTAAGTCGTTTAGTCTTGCATCTTCTATCTGATGTATTGTTTCTTCTTCATATGAAGATCTAGCTTTGCATCTGGTAGCATTAAATTGTTTTATGACTTTGGGCCTTTTTGTGTGCCTGATGTCTTGTTTACATTGACGTTGTTTACATTGAAAACGTCCTCAGATATAGGTAGTTTTTTATATTCTATTACTGTAGAATTACTGTAGGGTACATTGATTATTATTCCGGTAGTGTAGCTCCAAAAATTTGAATTTTGTCCACACTTATTTAGGCTCCTTTGGGATGCCTTTGGTCTCTTAATGTTCCCTTTGGGAACTTGGGATACTTTTAATTGATTTTTGATTGCTATTATTCATGTATCTTAATTATGTATATTTTGTTGTGGAGTTTGGAGGTCTGATATCGACTTTAGTCGATGCACTCTTGCGGACTCTTGTCATTCTTGTGTTCACTGGAATGACTAATGTTGGAGACGGGTGTCACGGTACATTATTGGCAGTGAGGCTCTGAGGGCAGGCCTCTCACCGCATTATAATCATTTTGTCAGTTTCTATTTCAGAGGAACATGAACATGGTGATGATATTCTGACACCCATCCAAGTGTGCTACCATCGTCACGCTCCATGGAGCATACAGCGCTAGCTGCAGTGCTCATGATAGCAAGAGTTAGGACGTTTTGTTAAGGGTTTTAATCTCTTGCAAGCAGCAAGCTCAACCGATGAAGCGTTACTCCATCCGTGGGTGCCGTAAGGCCGGGTAAGTCCATTGCGGTCTAAGAAGTGGATTGGGTAGAGCGAGCACTTTAATATAAATAGCTCACCCAGCGACAAAGTAAATAGGGAGGAAATAGCTATAGGGAGGAAGTCAACAAGTTTCTTGTACTCGGTGAGGTCTATAGACCGTGAGCGGGAGAGGTCCCCCTCTCTAACCTAACAGACATTTGGGGCCAAATGTTGTTTTGAGAAACTTGTACGACGAGCCGGAGCATATGTCTGCCCTCCACTCGGGACGCTCTGTCTAGTCTGCCGCTGGGGTCGGCTTCAGTCACTGCTTCCTCCGCTATGCTTCACACGCCGAAATGAAGTTTTCTGGTTGGAAATTTGCACGAGACTGAGCATACGTCTGGCCACCGCTTGGGACACTCCATCTAGTCTGCAGCCGGGGTCGGCTTCAGTCTCGACTTCCTCTGCTACGTTATTAAAGCACACACTACCGCATCCTAGCTACCCGGCTTCAGATATCCAGCCTGCTGCATGAAGAAGGAACTACTCTTTGCCCATGAAGTCGGATCATCTGGTAGCTAGCTAGATGAGGCCTCGATCACTGGGACGTTCAGAGAAGAGATCCATCTCCAACACACCGTCCCAGGAGCAGCAAGCGGCTAGGAAACAGAAGACTGCTACTCCTCAGGCCTTGATGACAGACTTGCTGTCGCAGATTGCGCAGCTGATCTCAGAATCCCAACAAGTGCCGATGCAGCCTCCCTGAGTCTCAGAACCTGAGCTGTCGGACGGTGCTGTGTCAGTCCAGTAGTCCGTTCACGCAGATGCAAGGGACCGAGATTCGCAACTGATTCTCTCGGATGGTGAAATGGATAAGGAAGAGGATTACCCTTCCTTTTCGGAACAGCTCAGGGTTGCGTTGGATTTCATTCATCAATACTACCCTGAATTTGTTCTGACGAATCAGAATGCTGCGACAACAAGGAAGAAACCTCTGGCATCGTTGGACGCAGACTTTATCTGGACAAAGGAGGAAATCCTTTCATTTCCGGTCCAGTCTAGGCAGGTGTCGCAGGCCTTCGGCCATATAGACGACGCCGTATTTAACCTCTCGATTGCGAGAAGGAAAGGCGGTTTCTTAGATACATCTTTCATAAACATTCCATTTCATGGACTACGTTCATTTAAAAACGGTTGGAGAAGATGTTTGGTGAGTTCATCTGCGTTTGAATGACCAGCCCGGAGATTTAGATGCATCCTTGCCTGCATCATTCACTATTCGTTCAGACACAATTACAACGGCATTTTCATCAAGTAGAGCAAATTTGGAAGCAGATCACCTTACCAGAGCTATGGTACAACGTCTCAACGGGAAGGAATTTGAGGACGTTTGCACCTCTCTTAGAGTTCTTTCCAGGGCATTTTACAGTGGCTAATCTGGAGATGATTCAGACGTGATGCTGCCCTTGCGTCATCATCGCTTATAGATGACAAGGTGAAGAGCTCTCTCTGGGTCGCTCCGGACATACTATTTTGGACGACAAGCTTTCGTCAGCCCGTGATCAGGCTATTTAGAAAAAAGAGTCAAGTGATTATTATTATTATAAAAGCATTTGTATAGCACCATTTTTTCATTGAAGTATTCAAAGGCACTTGATATAACAAACAGATTATCACACAATGAGCTGTTTAAATAAATGAGTTTTTAGTGCTTTTCGACATTGATATACATCTGTTTCCTTGTGTACATCTACGGGAAGAGAATTCCACAGTCTTGGCCTGCTACCGAGAATGCCCTGTCTGCAAAAGTCTTACAATTTGTTTTTGGCTCAAAGAGTTCACATGAATTGTTTGATCTCAAATTCAGAGAGTGACTGATTTTAAAAATAATGTCTTTAAGATAGCCCGGGGCATTGCCGTAGATGCATTTGTGTACAAATGTCAAGATTTTAAATCGAATCCTTTCCACAATTGGTAAACTATGTAACGACTTTAACGCTTCCGTGCTGCTGTCAAATTCTGATTTTCTTAAAATCAATTTGGCTGACATATTCTGAATTCTTTGGCGCTGCGACAACAGTTTTTTTGAAAGGCCAAATAAAAGTGCATTCCCATAGTCCATATGCAAGGTTACTAATGCTTCGACTGTGACTCTGCAGGAATCAATGCTAAGATGTTTTCTAAGTTTTCTAATACAGTGGAACCCTGTTAATTGAATAGCCGCTTTGCCAATGAAAATTATTCAATTAACAGGAGTATTCGATTAACAGGGATAGTGTCACTTTCCTGTATTCTAGAGATAAACTTAGCATTTATTCTATTATATCTTGTTTGACTGAGCTCCATGAGATAAATAATAGATTAAATGCCTGTATTGGATGTACTGAGGCCAAATAGGTCTATAAACAAAGGAAAAATGGGGAGAGTCAGGGTAATTTCTAAACAGGTTGCAAGATTTTTTATTCAATTAACAGGAGTTTACTCTATAACCCACATTCAATTAACAGGTCAAATTTGTACTGGCAGTATGGTAAATGATTTTGTGTTGGGAAATTATATTCAGGGTTATTCAGTTAGGAGATATCCAATTAAGTGGGCTCCACTCTATTATATAAATTGTATATGAAGCTATCCTACATTTTTCCATCACATGCTTTTCAAGTTTCATACACTGATCAATCCAGAAACCAAGAATCACTCTTAATTATGCTATTGGTACCAACATGAATACCCTTTGTGCAACTTTTCAACTTGTGATCATGAGATCCAAAGAAAATTATTTCAGTTTTTGAGTCATTCATTTTTAACTTATTTTCAGACATCCAGTTACACACATCATCTAAACATTCTTCTAGCCTATTGCTAACTTTCTGTTCATTTCTGATATTACCAGCTACGAAACTGTCATCTGCTTATCCGAGAATATTTACATTATATTTATGCTGAATAAACCGAAGAGTGCTAGCATAAACAGTGTAGAGGACTGGACCCACTCAAGACCCCTGGGGTACTGAATAATTCAGAAATTTCGGTGTCGACTGATGATTCCCCACGACAACAACTTGCTTCCATGGACATAGATAAGACTCAAACCAATCAAGAACTGTATCCAATGTTCCAAAGTTGTCTTGTAAAACACTAAGCAATGTTCCATGATCTAGCCAACACTGTTATCTTTTTTGTGTCCATGTTTCGGAGGATATTATGTATCTTAATTAAGACAGTTTCTGTACTATAATTATTTCTATAGGCACTTTGGTAATCAGGTAATAGGTCTTTATCACATCCATATGCGATGTGAACTAAGACAAAACAGTTTTTTCTGCTAATTTTGACAGGTATGATAAATTGCTAACGGGTCTGTAATTTTGAGGTATTAAGTCAAAACCAGTTTTTTTTAACAATGGTTGAACATCTGCGGTTTTCCTCGCATCACAGAATTCTCCCGAGGTAAGAGATAAGTTGATAATCTTTGTTATCAGTGGCACCAGAATATCAATGTTTTGTTTAATCAATTGGGATGGCATTGGATCAGAAAAACAAGTTGTTGCCCTGGAGCGCATGGCAGTTTTTAAGACATCCTCCTCAGTAACAATTTTAAAACTAGAGAAAGGAAGTGCATCATATGTTTTGGTAGTTTGAAAATCAGAATACTGTTTTAGTTCATTCCAGATTTTTTCAATTTTATCAATGAGAAAAGCTGAAAAATCCTCAGCAAGCAGTCACGGGAGAGCAGTGGGTGATCTGCTATTGAAGTTGGCGTTTCATCAACCTGCTTCAGCAGACAAGTGTAAAGGAGGATGTTCCAGATCTAAATGTCAAAAGGAAACTCCTCACGAGGGTACAAGAAGCCTCTTACAATTACTCTGGAGGTCGTCAATATAGCGACTCAGGGAATGGGACGTAGGTCTGATCGGGACTATCGGTCAGACCCCCTAAGCCGACAGGACAAGGTTTTTCGCGGGGAAGATGTAGTTTCTCCTCCCGTAAGCCTTGCAGGTCATACAGGTGATGTTCAAGACCTGTATTGCTTGCCAGTTGGCGGAAGGGTATCATCTTCACGAGAAACTGGACAGCAGTCACAGAAGAGTAGGGGGTGAGAATTGTAGTCTCGGACGGCCTACGGCTATCATTCTGAGCAGCACCCTCACTAACAAGATGTCTGCGTTAGTCAGATCTTCCGTTGGAACCTTTCAAAAGAGAGTCTCTCCTAGCGGAGGTACAGGCTCTGTATTAAAGGAAGCCATAGAGGTCGCCGAGAATCAGGATACTCAGGGTTTTTTACAGTCACCTGTTCCTCATACTGAAGCCAGACAGCAGCTCGTTTCAACCAGTAATAGACTTCAGCTGGATAAACAAGCTTATCGTGGCTCCAAAATTCTATATGGGGACCATTCGGTCGGTAAGAGCGAGCATTCGAGTGAACAACTATGCGGCAAGCATAGATCTAAGGATGCATACTTTCATGCCGTGGTACATCCGGCATTCAGAAAGTACCTGTGGTTCGCTGTACAAGGGAAGGTGTATCAGTTCAGAACAATGTGCTTTGGTCTGAACTGGGCATTCACTTGTATAATGAACTCGGTAATGTCATACTTCCGTGCTCATTCGTCTGCGGTAACGTCGGCTTACTTGCATGACATTCTTCATTTAGAGATACAGCAACAGAATTATTCTTCAGAACGATGTTCAAAGTCTGCTTCTTTTGTTCTGACGTCTCGGTTTCAACGTAAACGAAAAAACGTCGGATAAAGCTCCATCCAAGTTGTTCACTCTCTTGCAATTGGGAATGAGCTTCGAGACTCACAACAATCTGGTTCGTCAGCCGTTACCCAGAACAAAATTTGTCAGTTGTTGTGCTCGCTTTTGTCTACACTCCGACGCATTATCAGCGAAGAAATTCATGTGACTGGGCGGAACGGCTTCAGATCTTATTCCGACGAGCCGCCTGTGCAAACCTCCCTGCCAGATATTCTTAACTCAAAACTGGAGTGTGATGACGCATTCACTCGAAACCAGTATTGTTTTAATGGACCTAGTAAAACAGGGATTCAGATTTGGGCAGATATTCAGTGGTTAACTCAGGGAGTTCCGCTGCAACTGCTGGATACGGCTTTCACGATTATGACGGATGCGAGTCAGACGGGTTGGGATGTGACCCTAAGTCCCGCAGACTTGAGGTGTCAGGGTCTTTGGGACCCTCGGTTCCTAGAGAAGTGCATGAACATCAAGAGATGATGTTAATTTGGTTAGCGCTACAACATTGGATTCACATAATAGTGGATGTCCATGTTCAAATTTTGTCGGACAATTTGACAGTAGTAGCTTACATCAGGCACCAAAGCGACACTCATTCAATGCCATTATGTTAATGAACGGAGAAGATTCTCCTGTACATCATGAATCATCATGTTCATCTTTCTGTCCATCATATACGGTGTCCTCTGAATGTACTAGCAGACTCACTCTCTTGGAAAGGTCACCTGTTGCCATTGGACCGGACTCTCAACAAGCAAATATTCAGGCAGATTTGCTACCAATGGGATTGTTCCATGATAGATCTGTTTGCAACACACCAGAACAATCAGTTACCAACGTTCGTGTCACCATGCCAAGATCATCGAGTGTACACAGTAGACGCTCTGTTGATCTCATGGGACGGAATGATAGGATAGGCGTATCCTCCAACTCCGTTGATTTAGCAGATTTTGTTTAGTTCAAACAGTCTCATTGCGAAATCCTGATATATAGTAGCACCTCTGTAGTCACAGGAACCTTGGATCAGTCTTCTCAGGTGTCTGTTATGGGAATTACCCTGGAAGCTTCCTCTACTTCTTTATCAGGGAAAGTATTTGTTCTTCACGTCCTTCTCCGCCCTTAGTGGCATATAGTGGTTCCTATACTATATGATGACGAATACAAGAACGATTCAAGTAATGCGGGTGAAGGGGGTTCGTTATGATTTTGAATCCCCCTCCACACCACCAATGTGTTAAGAGGTGATTACCGGGCAATGCGTAGTTTTCTTCCCGTAAGGCTCCTATGCATTTAAGTACATACATGCATTTCATGACTTCTCAATTGGCGGCTGGGTTGTGTTCTATGGCGACCTCATGGGCACATCCACTTTCTAGTTGGTTGTTTCCTGTGGTTGTTCGTCTATATGTCATATACGAGCATATGATTCATCGTCAATAAATTGCTAGCCTTGGGGTACCTGGGAGGCTGTCAAGTCAGTTAACTGGTATTCAGATGATTACATGTGGGATTTCAGTGCTCATGTGCATAATAATCACATTATTAGGCAGACGTATTTTTGTATGTTATGGACCTTAGAAACTATGAATTATTTCGGGGGCGGTCCATGGCGAGTCTGTTAATCATAGCTTGATCCATTTCTAGATCCAGGTTTCTATTAATGGCGGTACCCAATCAAATACATCTTGTCTTACAGTATCGTATATTCGCACATTTCCAGGAACATAGATATCGAATAGATCACATCTAGGAGTGTTATTTACTGGAATTTATTGTACACCTGAATGGGGTCGTCTGTGGGTTACCTTGGAAGTGTGTTTACTCTCCAGAGATCATCCATTGTGATTCTATTGGACATGTGTATGTTATATATTATATAACCGTTTTTCGACTTATGTGCATATGTCGACTCCAGTATACATTACAAGCGGGTAATATTATTTACCGCGATCGCCACTATAGCCTTAGCTTCTGAAGTGGCATTAAGCACCAATTTATTAATAATAATTAACACCTGGGTGTCTATTCGACGAATATTTATATTGTTATTTGGTACCCGCTTTTACTGATTCCAGAGCACACCCCTCTTCTTTTTGAAGATTCCTTCAAAAAGTGGTTGGTGGGGGGGAGGTGATTTTTTTACCTCTCCTCCGGCTTGATAAGTATGTAACTATGAGTGAAGCTGTTTTGTCTGTAGATTATATCCTGGATACAGCTTGTGTTTATTGTATATGGCATATGTTTGTGGGGGGATAGCCTCTCATTCTCAAATATGCCATCCTAATTTTTGGGGCTTAGTCGGGACTAGCCTTAAAAAATTGGGAACTTGTTACATCCAATTAGCATAGTCTTCATGCTAAGAATATGGAATTACTTGAAATTGGCTCCTTGTAGATGCTATATCTTCTCTATTACTGTATAGAGAGACATACATGTAATTCCTTTTAAATTTAATTTCCTTTCACCTTGGATCACAGACTATGGAACTATGTTGGTCTACTAATTCTGAAGTCCTAGGCCCTCCACCTTTTTACGATTCATCTAAGTCTGGGCCATTGGGTTATAGTATAAAAATATAAATTTGAAGTAATTTGTATATTTTTTATACTTACCAATGGCCCAGACGGGTATGGCCCTCCCATGAGTGGGCACTCATACCTCTCTGCTCAGTTATTATATAGTACTCTTTTCTACAAAGAATGATGTTGGTGCTAATTTCAGTCACTTCCTGGCAACTGCGCATGCATGAAGAGTAAAAGGATGGAGGACCAGATAGGAAGTTTTAATTTTCGGTTTTGCAAGCACATTTTGGGGATTGGGAGGTTCAAAATTTGTGTTTGGCCCTTGATAACTTTGAGTTAGCACCAGCTAAGTCTGGGCCATTGGTAAGTATAAAAAATATACAAATTTTTAATTTTTTTGTCATATGACAGCAACACTGAATATTGGTCAATATTAATCTTTAAAGGCCTGGACATAGGCCCAGAATTACCAATAGCCCACAGCCTCCATGAATACAGCGGCTTAGCAGTGTTTTCTAGTCAAGTCTAGGCTGCCAGCTAAGATTTGTCTAGAAACCATTTCATAGATAATTTGTCTCTCATCAGTAGGACTTCCTCATGATGGAAAGTTATGGGCACCTGTTCTGAAGTCAGAAAAGTTGTGAATAGACCTTCAAGCTTAAGGGTTAATGCAAATAATGGAAATAAATGTCATGTTGATCAGTGTTGATATGAAGACTATTGCAAATTGCCAAACTGAAAACAGATTATCAATTATATACTAGTCATGCAGACCCAACTGGACCTTCTAGAGTGGTCTGGTTCACTGTCCAGGCAATCCAGTCTGGTATGGTCCAGACGTTAAAGGTCTGGTATAGCAGCCTGGACTGATCCAAAGCAGTCCCGTCTGACTGAAAGTGATTAAAGTGCAAGATATTCATCTGTTATTTGTTATATCTTGTTCAAAATTAACCTGTATTTTAATTGAATGACAATTTTACAGTAACTTAAATCCTGTTAAAAACCTATTATTTCTGAAATCTTCTCGAAAGAGTTTTTTTTGAAAGGGCTAACTAAAATTGCGAGGGTTTCGAATGGACTTTCAGAGCTCACTGCAGCTAAAATGATTTGAAATGTAGTCAGTTCACACGTGATTAAAAAAAAGATGTTCATATTCATTACAAATACCAATTTTCATTTTGCACTCAGAACAGGGTTAGCTGTGTACGTGAAAAAAACAAACAGACAAACAACCTCACCCCCAAAAGCCTCTAATAACAGACCAATTTCATCCAAAATGGCCTGAAATAAATTTAAAAGATATATGCGCTTTCCCCTCAACTCACGAGGTGCACCATTCGACCAATTCAGAAGACTAGAAAACTTGAAGAGAATGTTATAGTCGAAGATGTTGTTCGGAAGAAATAGAAAGTAATCTTGATAATGAATTTGGCCTGGGACTCATTCTTTCAGGGTATTATATCACTGGCAAACCTAGCCCAATTGAGTTTACAGGGCTTCAACTTCATATGCGAATCCAAATCAATTTGTGCAAATGATTCTCGCCAGGAAGACAATGAGAATCAACTTTGATTCGTGCAAAATGATCATTTGATTCTTGTCATAGATTCTAAAAGTGGCTTTAAAAAAACAGGGAACTGCTCTGTCTTTGCCCCCTCATAAGATAACAAAACTTCACTTAGCAGTGGTGTCTAGTGAAGTCTTGGCTGCCTGTGTAGACAGCCAAGACTTCACTAGACACCACTGCCTTGATACTGTAATTTCCATCATCAAGACCACCAAAAGCCTATATGTTGGAACATGTGTTTCAAGCTCACATGTATGAAAAACTTGACAAAGTGGAAACTGGGTCCTCAATGGGTAAACTCTCTATAGAAAAATACGACATTTGCCTTTTACTGTGGCATATGTACATGTTTCACTCACAGAGGTATAATAGTACTCTCTAATTCAAAATATTTAAGAATTGAAAATTGATTCTCGCAATGGAAGCATGCGAGAATCGAAACTGATTCTTGTGAATCGAGACAAATTTTAAGGCTTGAGTTTGGTTTGTGATCCTCACGGTGACAAAAAAGTACAGGAAGGTGGGGAGCATCTGGGGCAAGAAACAAATGATCATTCTAATTCTATGAATTCATCTAAAAGCTGATTACATTCTGTTGTTTTCTAGGCTCCATATAATACATAGATTTATCATATGATTCATCCATTTTGTTCACTTTAAAACATTTGATATTTTGTTTTCATATTAATCAGTGATAAATAAAGCCTTCCGTCAATTTCATTGGTCAATTTCAAAACTAGACAATTTGATTGGCTGAACAAAATAAAACTGGGCCACATTTTCATAATTTGCATAATTAGAGTAGAGAGCTTTCATTGGTCAATTTCAAAACTGGACAATTTGATTGGCTAAACAAAATACAACTGGGTTACATTTGCATAATTTCTGTAGGGAGAATTTACATTATCTGTCCTATTTAGGGTGGGTTATATTGTATTAATCTTTTACCTACAAGAAAAGCGGCATTCATTTTTTTTTACATTTTCACTTTTTGCTTCCAAAACATAGGTTATGACCCCTCACTGGAACGAGCTCGACGCGCTCGTTCCAATGAGGGGTCATAACCTATGTTTTGGAAGCAAAAAATGAAAATTTTTAGTTGTACGAGGATGTTTTTTCCAAGTGCTGTCTGCATCTCAAGTTAGGTGATGGGTTAAAAAGTCATACTAAGTGGCTAATTTGTGTGTGTGTGTGTCATATGAGAAATAGAATATGAAATGAGTGTTTTTCTCATAATATTTATGAAACTCATCCGAACTTTCTGTTTGGGCTCGCCAAAATGGAAAATTCTTAGACTCGTTTCATAAATATTATATGAGAAAAACACTCATTCCATATCCTCTATATGTCAACTGGAAGATATGGCCTGTCACATGTTATTTTCTTACCCAGATGTAAAAGAAAACACATGCGAGTATATTGTGAGCACACCACATTGCATTTTGGGAGTGTGTGGCAGGCTGTCTGCATGGTATTTGAATTCCCAGAAAAACAAAGGACATGGCATCCCATGACACCATATCACAAGATAGTTGCTTTGATTTTGTTGACTTAAGAATACACTGAGTCACATGGCCTAGGTGATGATGACAAGCATATAAAATCATAGTTCTACCACCATTCTTGCAACATTGTTGAATTGGTATATGAAGTGGACCAGGCCAAAAAATATCAAATCGGGGTGGGTGGACTGATTGGCCATGGTCTGAGGCAGTCCAGCATTGATAGTCCAGTCCAGCTCTCTACTGCAGATCAGACCTTTCCAAGTGGGCCAGTTTGCATCACTATTATTTACTAACAAAAACTTAATCCATTCTAGGTTTGAGGTATGACAGTGTTTATCCAACAAGGTAATATGCAGGTTTATGAGTTACATTTTACCTAATTTTGTAATATATGAGCATTGAGCATGTTGAGTTTGATGTATTAAAACTGAACACAATCATCAGTATGAGAAAAAACAAGAAACACAATATTTCACTGTTCTATGAAATATTGCGTCAAAGGCCTGGTGCTGGACTCTCAAGCTTGTGACTGGCAGCATTTCAGACCAGCATGACTAATTGCCGACAGGTTACTGCAACTTGCTGGCAACTAGTCGGCTACAAATTTTATTAGTGAAATTTGTTTCTGACTTCATATTTTCATTTCTAATTTTGATCTAGGAATTTTTTATTTGTCCCCTGAAAACATTTTTTCAGGGGATTATTAAAATAGCCGGTGTCTGTCTGTGTATGCATCCTTGTGTGGATCTGTCCTGCTGATGACTTTAGTTATAGTTGTCCAAATCAAATGAAATTAGATATGTAGGTGTATCAACATAAAATACAGGTCAAGTTTGAATCAGGGTGCAGTTCGACAATTTTTGCCAGAATTATGGCCATTTTTTTACTTCAGAAATTCTTTTTTTTTTTTCGATTCCTGATAATAACTTCAGTTGTAGTTGGCCAAATCAAATGAAATTTGATATGTAGATGTACCAATATACAATACTGGTCAAGTTCGAACTGGAGTGTGGTTCGATAATTTTTGTCAAAGTTATGTCCCTTTGTCGACTTCGAAAAATTCAATTTTTTTCAAACCTTAAATTGCACACTTTTTGGGGGGGAACGTGTGGCCGGGTGGCCTTTTTTGTTTTGTATCCATTTTGCTCTGATCGATTACATATTTATGTTGTTGCTATCCCAATTCCTGCTTATTCTCCTCATCAATTTCTAGATCTCTTATCTCTTGGCCTCCTCTACGTCTATGTATGCACTGACATGCTGTGGTTCTTTAAATGAAAAGACCATCAATGCCCAGCTGTCACAACCCATTCCCACTTTCACCCCTTCCTCATGACCTACCCCCTCGCTTCCATGAATTAAGGCTGGCACAATGATGAAATTTCATAATTTACTTTTTCAGAAGAATAATTGATTAAAGTCGGCTTCAATCATACTCTGTGACCTCTAGATACAACTATATAAAAAACAACATTTTGGGTCATTAGTACCTCGGCTGGGCATTCTTTAGGCATGCAGGTATGTTGCACATCTGCTGCTCTCTGAAGAAAATTCAGATTCTTGACCATCCTCGGCCAAACCTGAGCCATGTGTTGTACCTTTATTCTTTTTACAATTACAATGTTTATTGATAGTCTACAGCTATTCTTTTTACAATTACAATGTTTATTGATAGTCTACAGCTATTCCTTTTACAATTACAATGTTTATTGATAGTCTACAGCCTCTGAAACTTCTTATGATCATGATGGAGAGGAGAGTAATAACTAATAAGTCATCAGTAAAAGAGTGATGAAAAACCCATAACTGTCGACTTTGAAATTGTAGTCGATTATGGGTGTTTCTGGCGATTAGTCAACTTTTTGATTAATCATGACAGGCCTGCCATGAATGGAGAGTTAATATTCAAACTTTTGACATATCATGCCAAACCATTCCAGACCAATGTGTTTGGGACCTCTCGAGGTATTGGATGCTGGTGGATTCCCATAAATGAAATTCATAGGCATCTAATTAGATTCCCGAAAATATATGCAAAGAATGAGGCCTGTGTTCATTCAAAAACTCCACTTTAGGATAAAATCCCTGAAGTCTATCATTCTTGGAATTCAAGTAGGGGACTTTATAGGATCTCAGGATTAGCAGGGGGGAGGGGGCGAATGCACCAACTTGGAGGACCCCTGGGCTGGCCCGTCACCGAGGCCCCACTGCACCATCTGGTGGCCAGCGAGGGTATTGGGCTGGCCCATCAGCCTCACCGAGCCCCTCAGCACCAGATGGCGGCCACCCTCGACGGTTGAGAGGCCATCCCACTTGGGCATCAGCGTGGATTCACTTTCTACCCCAACTCCAAATGGGCGTAGATAAAGAATGGGCCACCCCATTGAGCCATAAGAGGACAGCCCACCCCTCTATGTGGCGAGGGGGCTTGAATAGACATAAACCTCCTTCCGTGGTGAAGCGTATTAGACATATCCATGATAATGGATATACCCGATTAGGTGCACAATGTGGATAGGTAAAAACACATGTCAGTGGCTTATTTTGAGCTCTACAGAGCTCTGTGGTCAGCGCTGTATGGGGGAGTACTGTGGGGTACATATGGTCAAACTGCGAAATAGATCGTGTACAAAACCTTGCCGTGTTTGTGGCAAGGGGGTAATGAACCATAAGGCCCCAACCAATGAGCCATGGGTTGAGATCCTGAACGGCACCAAAGACAAGTTTGAAGTTGATGGTGCCGCTGTGGTCTTCTCTACATGGAGGGTAGAATCAGAGGACTCGCTTGACATTGTTGGTGACATTGAGATTGCAGATGGTATTGAAGCGAAGGCTGACCGCATTGCCCTGGATGCCCGCATGAAAGATGTGAGGGCGGCACGGCTCCTTACAGCCCTCCCAGAGGGTGAGTTCATCCTGAAAATGAATTCTTGCACTAGCATGTCGAACGAGACTAGATAGTCAAAGATAAGTTTGACAGTGTGAAAGCAGAAAGGAAGAAAAGCCAGGGTGTTGTAGAAATCACACAAAACACCAAACCAGGCGCCCTGACGGGAATCGACCAGATGTTCTACCAGAATGCTTACCCTGTCACCACGGTCGTTTATGGGCTCTACCCTCTCAGAGACCCAGACCCTGCCAACTTGGCTCCAATGTGTGATGGTGATCTCAATTGCATCGCCCATAGAGTGGTTGAGCACTTTGATGGCGCTTTCGGAGGACTGGGCCTAACCCCGACCAGGCACCAGTAAATACAGAAGTGGGAAGAGAAAGTCCATGGCGCTGGTGCAACGGTCGACGATATGGCCGAGCTCGAGAAAATCCCCAAACAAGTGATCATCGTGAAAGACGTAGCTGGTGAGAATATCTATAACAGTGGCAAGTATCGGTTTGGAGGGAATGGTGTGAGAGGGAAAGTAGAGCTCATCTGCCATAAAGGCCATGCCTGATCCAAAGACCTACACTTCCCCCATTCCAGACAGGTCCACATATACGAGGGTGACATCTGGGAAGCCATCAAACAGGCCACCCAAAATGAGCCAATCGCTGTCTGGCTATTTGGAGGTGACCAGGATAGACAGCTCAATGTCCACCAGTTCGTCTTACAAGATGGCCACACCCACATGACACAGGAGACTCATCAAACCCTCCAAGCAGCCTGCGCCCATCTGGGAGATGAGTCTCTTGCCGACAGGGTCTTCGGAGTGAATCACGTAGCCAGCATCGTCCCAAAGGAAAGGCATGACTGGAAGCCGACCCTTGCATCTTTCCTGGATGACATCCAAAAGGCTTGTGTTGAACATGGCCATGTTGGCCTCTGGAACGCAGAACAGTATCACGTCAATGACATCATAAGCATTGACATGAAGGCATTCTATCCCTCAAGCTTCCAAGGTCTGGGTGAGGCTCAGCCCTACTTCGAACGTTTCGGTCATCCAAATTCCAACATGACCTGTGTAGCAATCAGTGGTGCTTTGCCCAAAGACATAGGTACCAGTTTTGCCCAAATACACAAGTGGGCTTTCGACCCAAGTGTCCACCCTGTCATCCCTGCATGGTTTGGGAGGTATTTCGAGGAGCAGGGCTGGGCTCTGACGGTCCTGCTCTCATATCTCATGGATTCTGGCATCCTAACCGAACTAGAGGTTGGAGAAGACATCATCGCTTTGGGAAAGAAGAATGTAGTATGGCTCCCTGAGGGGGCTGCAGCATCATCGGGAAGTTCACTCAGGGCACAAAAGCCGATAGTAAATGATTGACTCGACGCCTGGTCACACATCACGGTGAACTAGATTATCCTGTGAGAGATACTCGCCAAAGTGGCACTCTCGTTGGAGCACCAAAACAGTGCCCCCTATGCCATGTGCTAACTTACTATGATGGCAGCCAGCCCCAATAAGGCCACCTAAGGGCGTCTATTTTAGCATACACCCATATTAACCTTCTCAGTATGTTACAGCGTTTCGACAAAGAAGAGGTGGTTCGGGTGGCGACAGACAGCATATATGTCAAGAAAACAATACTCTACAAACTCAATGGTGTCCAAACCTATGTACCACCAGAAGTCCACCCTGAGGGCTATTGCACAAGGTGGTGCCTCTATCATGAGGAACCCACCCTACAGCCTCCCAAAAAGTGTAATGTCCTGCCAGCTCAGTGGCGCAACAAGGGTGAGCAGCTATACATGCCACAGGAACACGCTGACTACCTCCCCAAGCCAGAGTATTGTAGTGCCACATAGCACTGCTCCGAGGTATAATGACCCACTGACCCACCATTGGCTGAGTTACCTCAACGGTGGAGGTGGTAGCTGCAAGACAACGAGAGTGATCGAGCTCTTCAGGGTGTGAGATACACTTGTCTTTACCTTAACTCACCGCTTAGCCAAAGAGATTCGAGGTAGGAGAGTCAAGGCCCAGACCTACCATAGCTTCTTCCGATGGAGCGCCCAGAATGAATGGATGCCAGAACGCATGGGCCAGAAGTTCATCCCCCATGTCATCATCTGTGATGAGGTCTGCACTGTGCCCCGGCCTATCCTAGAAATGTTCTTGGACTGGCTGGACCAGTGTTTGGTTTAGGTTATATGATGTGGTGATGAAGGCCAGCCACCAACAATCTCAAGTGAGATGCCCCATGACTGGTTACGTCAAGCAGTGGATTATTACGAAGAGGTCAAGGCAGACCACGGGGCAAAAGATGATGTGCCCCAGGCCCCTGAAAAGGCACATCCGCCTCCAGGCTGATAAGGTCCAGTGTCAGGAGATCCAGAAGGCTCTCCCCAGCTGTCTCGGATCGGAGCGCTTCATGGAGCAATGAAGGCCAGGTGACCTGATCCTCGCTAGCCGGCAGAAGGATCACGACCGGGCACAAGAGGTGTTGCTCCAAAGATACAAGAATTACTTTCCAGACACCCCGGTTCCACCGCGATACCACCAAGGACCAAGGACAGCCAACGCTGAACCCCCCTCCAGCTCGCCTGCCTGGTAGAGATAGCGAGGGGAGCTTCTGCTCCTTGAGGCCAACAGGGTGACCAGAAATCACAGGGGAGGGCTTTGTGTCTCAACCTTGGCCTTGACTGCGTCAGATGGCCTTATTTTAGTTAAGCGAGTCACCTCACCATTCAGTGCCGCAACAACGCGGGTAGCCAAGCGAGCCATTCACTTGACCTCTCACCTGATGGTAACCTCATCTCTTGGGCATATTGGTGTCCGAACAGTCGCTCTGCCAGGGTAGGTTGAACTGCTCCACAATTCCCTGGTCCCAGTGGACATCCATATGGCCACGCCAGGCTTCTGTCCCATGTTTCACCAGCGGTTGATTCACGGCGCCCATGAACTCATGTTTGGGATCGACCTGAAGGAGCTTGAGCCACCGCAGTGGTCCATGCTTGTATATCTTTTCTATGGCAGCAGCGACCTCTTTAATCGAGCCAAATCTTTATAGACCTTGGCCGTGGAACCTAGGTTTTTGATGGCCGTGAGTCCCTTCCAGTACCCTTGGGACTGTAGTAGATTGAAGCCAACTTTGTTGCAAGCTTGCTGTCCATTCTTGGGTATTCCAGCATCCTTTGGACCTCTAAAAGCCATATTAGAGGAGTTTTATAATGATAATATACAATTATGTACATGACACTATCCGACGTTCAAACCGTGAACATACCAAGGGCGCTTCCTGCTGGAGAGCAATTTGAGTGTGCCCTTGCTGAAGTAACCTACTACCCTCTTTGGTACAACATTAGTTCGAGGCTACGTATCAATGTTATTCGCGTCGTTGTGGAGAAAAATGATCCAGTTGAGGGGAAGATAAAAATCCCAGATGGCTATTACAATGTATGTGAGCAAAATGATGAGGTGTTTAGTCAGGTTGGGGCTATACTGGATCTTCACAAACCTTCGGGTCGTCTGTGACTCAAGACAGATAAGTCTCTGAAACTGGGAAAGTTAGCACGCACCTTGGGATTTGCAGCAACCACAACCCCTCAAGGAGGGGAGCTGCTGATGGGGGATGAGTTACCTGAACTTGCACTTGCGGCCCACCATGAGCTCTATGTTCATCTGTCAAGAAGTCAGCACCACGGACAATATTTACAACAGTTTACCCAGTACACTACTCTGAACAGTACCTGTAGCAAATGAAAAATGTGCCAGTGGCAGAACAGTAGCGTTCTCTCATTTGCAATACAAAAGGCTTGTACCAGGCCCTATTGGCAATGTTATAGTCCACGTTTTAGATAACATGGGTGACCCTATTGAATTACAGCACCTATCTGTAACATTACATATTCGAAATATACCTACAGAACAACAGCAACGAGTGTAAAGACATGGTGAATAGCAGAGGACCAGGAGCACATAATGCATTGCCTTGCACGACCCTTCAGCTGGCTGATCTCAGGGGCACGCAGGGCTTTGGAGAACCAGGGATGACGGACAAATTGTATGTATTTCAGCTTTCAGAGGGGTTATACAAGAGGAAAGATCTGCCCGTTGCTGTTCCCATTCTGAAGGAACAACCGCAACAAGCTACATTTACCAAGCTGCGTGGTTTGAACCTGGAAGGCTCAGCCTCGTGGAGGAGCGACAAACTTATCCAGAATGACTCCAGTCAATGGTCTCAGACTCTGTATAGGCACTCTGTTCGCGGCGGGTGGAAACTTGACTTCAGGGTCATCCAACCTCACATCCAACTGGGCTGAGGCCACAGGCTCCGTAAACTCCAGAACAGCGGCTGTGTGTTGGCTTCTTATATCCCGAAAGGTACTATTTATATTCACGAAAGCAATGCCGGGTATGTGTTGGGTGGTGTAAAAGGGGGTGCGATGATGAAGGTCTTTTGGGAGTTTGATCATCTTATTCCTGGCCAGGGTACCACCACAATTATACAGATAGTCCTGGGTATACTTTTCAACGACTTCATGCCAGTGCTACATGCATATGGGCTTGGCCTAAAATGGCTCCTGGGGCATAATGGCAAAGAACTTGTCATCATTATCCAAGGCAAAGATGTGTTGCTCTAGTTAAGTGGTGTCAAGTAGAAGGTCACAGATGCTAGTTTTCCAACCGACGCATTCAATACCCTATATCTTGGCCCAACTAAGCTAAAGCGCCTGCAGTTTACCAGACAGACACTGACAGACAACAATATAAAGGTAACAGAAAATGATGTATATTACCAATAAGAATGGGCTTTTATCCAGAACTCAATACAGGAAATGCAAATACTTTCCGCTCCAGGAGATCAGAGATGTAAGAGCCCGTCTTATGGCCGAACGAGACTGCAGGCGTTTTCTTGGCAAGAAATATCAGCGAGGGGTCAATATCGCAGATGGTATTGAAACATTTCTATCTGCGTCCGGTGTAGGGATCGGCGCTGCGACCGGTGTAGGGATTCAAAGGCTGTTGCCAATGGTCAGATATCCAAGGAGGAATTCAGTCATGTACTCGCCGAGGAAGATAAATTCAACCAACTCCGGTTTGATATCCTCAAGGCATCTTGCCAAGAGAGCCCGCAGGACTCAGAAAATGAGATGGTGCTGTTGATATGCCAAGAACTCGCCAGGCAAAGACAGGGACCAGTTGTTCCGAAGGAATGGCTGAGACTAGAGCCCACCGCACCTGCTGATCTGTAGTTGCTGTGCAACTCTCTTGTTTTTTAGGATTACTTTACAGCATAGCAAGGTGAACTTACGTTCCGAAGGAACAGACCAACCCCTCACCCTAAAAAAAAATAAAAAAATAAAGTTTTTTTTTTTACACTTGTAGCGAATCACTTGCCGAGTTTGTAGCTAACAAGCCTGACCGCACCCAGCCCTAGTATGATGAAGGCGATCTCATGGTCCTTTTGCCAGGCTGATAGTGTGTATAAGTATTCTAGTTGCGGTTCTGGGCCAAAACTGTTTATACTGTTCCCAGTTACCTGTGCATACTCGCGAATTGCAGCAGCGACATCCTGGAATGTGTGCAAGGCATGGCCTTGGCGACGTAGTTCTTCATTGATCCAATCGAGGTGGTCTGTTCGCTTACGGGACCATGCTGCCTGGGTGGCCTGAAGCTTTTCTATGGCTTTGTCATGTCACACACGTTCCGCACCAGCATCGTTATCCCGAAACTTGGAGAAGAGGTAGTTGCTGCCAGATAAGGCCACTGCGCTAACAAGGGTGCCTTAACTGGCATTGCAATCAAGGCCATCTTGATATTTCATAATATCTGCTGGAATGAGTCCTTGTTTAATTAGCATTTCCTTGGTTGTTGTCGCCAGCCCCACTTCAAGGACTACCATCCCGACGTCATAGCCGGTGAAGTCAAGTTTAGGGGTGGCCCCTTCATTATCATCTTAGCTAAGTGGGCATATCCTATTGCGAGGGCAGAGATCACGGTGCTGTTATAGGCTGCATTGACCAGCATCTTTCCATTGGCTGAAGATATTGTATATACATAATTATACTACTCCATATAGAATGGGTCTGAAGATACCTTTAAATGCTTGTTCAGAGATGTTGCGCTATGGTTGACCAGATCAACAGGTAGATTGGCCGCCGACTTATTGTTGGTCCTGTATCTTTGGGAACTTCAGAACTGGAACCACAATGCCAAGCTAGCCAACCCAACCACCCCAGCAATCCATGGGGAACAGTCATGTTTGTGATGCATTGCATTCGAGACTCCTTGCTGCTGTCCATGTTGTTCCTGTTGTTCCTTCGGAACGTGAACAATGGGTCCATCAGCCGCTTGGTATGCTACTGCATTGTTTACGACCATTCTCTGGAGATTGACCTTCTCTTCTTACTACCGTACCAAGGCTTTTTGTTGTTTTGCATTCCGAGTGGCAGCTCCTGCCCATCCGGCGTCCACTTTTTTAGGGTCTTTCTGCCGCTGTTACTTCGGAACAACAGGAACAACCAACGGCTCAGTGGTTGGTACGCCTATCACTCTCTCCACCTGTTTTTGTTCCGTTGGAACAACAGTAACTACTGGCAGGTTTGGCTCTGTCATCGATGACATCGTCTTGATTTGTAAAAGGGCAGGTATGTCCAACTTGACAGTGTTTAGCAGTGGTTAACATCGTGGTTAGCGGTGCTAAGTACATGCCATAGCGATGATATAGCTTGCATGTGATACTGCTTAGCGCAAGCCCAACAAATGGATCTGCCTCAGGATCAGCAACCAACTTTAGTTGGTTCTATGGGGGTATGGGAAGAAACATGCTGACCGCCCCTGCATGGAGTTGCAGTGCAGCCACCCCCAGAGTTTTTGTCATTGCTATGCCGAGCTGTGTCTCATGATCATATTGGGCATAGAGTTTATCGATTTCCTCATCGTCCATGGCTTTGACCTGGTCAATTGTGAGGTTTTTCCCTATATACTGCTTAGCCTGCCCACCAGAAGCTAATGCAGCTAGCCTTCTGCATTTGGCCCCATCGACCTGTTTTTCCTTTGGAAGTTCCAAAGGAACAGGCACTGCAGGATCCACAGCCTCCCTGTTGTTCCTTCAGAACAGCACCACCTTGCTCTTCCAGCAGTTGGTCAATGATATCGTCACAATACATGGACTGTATACATGTACATATACGCCATTTGAGTCTAATATAGCACATAACAATGTGCAGTGACGAATGGGAGCAAAATGGAGGCGAGTGGAAAATCGCTCACTTCAAATAAAGTTTGCGAGAGTGAAAACTGTGAGGAGAGTGAATTCGATTGAGTGATGATTTCAATGTTTAACTTCAACTGACAAGCATCCTTCAAAACGAATGCAAGAATACAACTGAACATGGATGGAAATTTTGACGGTAAAAATACATGTAACCCACAAAAATTAGTTCTGGATTTTAAATGGCAGATTATTAAAATCGTGGAAAATGGATGCATAAATTCCAAATCGGGCACATTAATTCATGTCACTGGTGAATTGGAGCGACAGGTGTCACGTGTATAAAATAAAACAATAAATGGGGCAACATTCTGCATGTCTTTGATAAAAAAAAGTACAGAAGTATTCAAACGTTTCTCATATCTCAGAATGGCCACCATATTTTTTATCTGAAGATGTGTGTTCGTTTAGTGGCGGAGTAAGCTCTGGCCAGTTGTCAATGTGCAACCCTCTTACTGTTAGTGTGTTGATGTTTTAGCGAACTACTGTGTGTCATGTTCATAACGATGGAAAGGAAATTATTTTTAATTTTACTTTAAACGCTTCAAATTGTGAGTGATTCTTGAAAATTTCCCAACATCAAAACTTAAATGTTTCTGTTGACGCAACTCAAAAGGATGAAAACACACCCAAGAATAGAGGCGAGTGATTATTCACGCACCTTGGACAGTTTTTGCGTGAGTGATGGTGCACGAGAGCGACCGCGCACCTTTCCCATGCGTCACTGAATGTGCAATGCCACCCACCCCAGCACACTTATATACAGTGCTTGGGTCACTAGAATAGCTGCTTGGGTCACTAGAATTGCTGCCTCCCACATAATATAGGTCTGTTATCACAACACTTTATGAGTGGTTGGTTGGTCTGTTTTTAACACTAACCGGGCATGCTTGCTCTCCGCCAATGCCTGGGGAACTGCTACATGTTCCTCATGGCTTCCAATCACATCATTCTCTCGTAGACAGTCCTCGAAGTTGTCTCTGTCCTTACAGTGGAACAGGCAAACTGTCTTGTCACAGCCTGTTTGACCGCACGCAAATAATGGCTGCATGGGGGCTCTGTTAGGAAAAGGTCATTAATAAACTGTGTTGGTGAACCGGGCATTTTCAATGTTAAGGTCTGTATACATGTACATATACGCCGTTTGAGTCTAATATAGCACATAACAATGTGCAATGCCACCCACCCCAGCACTAGAATAGCTGCCTCCCACATAATATAAGTCTGTTATCACAACACTTTATGAGTGGTTGGTTGGTCTGTTTTTAACACTAGCCGGGCATGCTTGCTCTCCGCCAATACCTGGGGAACTGCTACATGTTCCTCATGGCTTCCAATCACATCATTCTTTCGTAGACAGTCATCAAAGCTGTCTCTGTCCTTACAGTGGAACAGGCAAACTGTCTTGCCACAGCAAGCTCCAAAGTGCCGAGTGGCTTCGAATTCGTTCCATTTCTGGTAGGCATTCATTCCCTGGGAGTGCAGCTGGTTGGGCACCCCCTTCGATGATAACCTCAACTTGGGTGATCTTGAGGTTATAAAAGACCTAAATCTTCCTGCCAAAAGCTGCACCAGCCACAGCAGGGTCCTCGAACAGCAGCAGGATCACTGTCATGCTCTTTGCGGCAACATTGAGGTTGGTGTTCCACAGAGAGTCGCTCTTGTCATTGTTCATTTTGCAATGGCGAAGGACGCAATCGTATAGGATTGCGAGACGACCAGCATACTGGGTGCGGACGATGCGAGCAAGTTCAGATTCGGTAACCATATCATATTCCAGGCTGATATTATCAATGGTGTATCATCCTGGAATATGAATGGTCACCGAATCTGCGGCCAGGACCACTGGACTGTAATCATTGAATGTCAGCTCGTACTCGAGCTGATCTCCAAGCACGCTCTGGTAGAAAGGCAAATGAGCCTTGAGGAGTTCGAAGTCCAGCAGGGTACAGAACCAATTGCCATAGGCATCAGCAATAGCCTTGTCTGCAACAACAGTGTCAGCCTTGTCTTCTGCGCCGACCCACAGCTTAATAGCATTTCTTCTTTCAGAGGTATCAGTGCCCTGGTAGTGCACATTTTTGCACTCGGAGGCTGTCTTCCAAAGGTCAAGATAGCAGTGGTAGACATCTGCATCGACGACCAACATCACCTCATTCCCACTGATCTTGATTGCCATTTTCCTGACGATGGCACAGCCAAGATTCTGAACGACTCACCTGCTATCATCTGTTGAGTTCAGGGTGACTGGAAATTGATATTGAGCTGTTGGTTCGGGCCAATCGTACTAGGGTTGAGCATGATCACAACTGACTGCCGAACTCCGTTTACCCAAAAATGCTCCCATAGTCTGCGGTGTGGGTTAAGCTTGTGTCCATATTGGTTTCCATATTGGTTTGAAGACATGTTGAATATATTGAACATGTCTCCGATCAGTCTTCAATACAATGGCAGATTTTGACCTCGACGAGGTCACAAGACAAGATGATGATGATGCAATGCAGCTGCAAGATGAAACTAGCTTTTTCCGGGCCCCTGACAGTTGAGCTGTCCTGGAACAAGAGACTGGCTTTACAATACTTTCATTGCAGCATGAGCTCTGGTAGGAGTCTGTCAATGGCTACTACCAGAATCTATCTGAGAAAGGGATGGTGCTCTATCTATGTGACGATTCCAAGATTGAACTAGACAAAAATGGGCGGCTGAAGGCCCATCCAAATGTCGACATTGTTAGTAAATCAGGAGCACCCCATGCTCTCTCAACAATTGCTGGAAAGGGTGGTGTTGGTGAGATCATCCGGATGAGCTGGGGTTTACGGACTGGACTCAAGGAGGCAAGGTGCTTAAGTCAAAGGTACATGAAACACTGTGGGTCAATGACATGGAGTTGGGTGAGGAAGCTGATAGGATCGGATCGGATACTACAGAACTGCGAGACTTGGGACAGGTGGTTAATGCTGCATCAAATTCCACTCAAAACGTGGATTAAATTCTTACTGAGGAGGAAGAAACTACACTTAAAACCTTACATGACTCTCCACTTGATACCGTGGGATTAGAGTACAGCATCAGAGAGCTCCGCAGACTTGACAGGGCAATGCAGATCACCCGAGGTGAGTTAACGAACAACCTGGCCAGACAGTCTGGGCTGGATGAGCACATCGCTTTGGAAAAGAGAAAGCTCGATGAAGCTCAAGATGATCAGTTTAGTAGGCGCCGGATAGTAGAACGCTTGCGCAACCTGGAAGATGAACGACCATCCCGCCTGGAGGCAGCCGCAATAAATAGAGAGGCTCTCCGATCTCAAATCAATGAGGACACGACACTTGGTGAGCACATTCACACCCTCTTCCGGGAACAAGGGATTATGATCGCATCTATCCTCACAGCGATTGGGATGGCAATCTCAGCCCTAGTACTTGCTCTGACTGGCAGAGGTGGAAGCACCCCCACTCCACCCCATCTTATAAGGGTGGCCTCCAAGCGTAGGTGAAGAAACACCTATAGGCTCTTGGGCGCATCCTGGCCAAGCTAGCTGGGAAAGCAGCGGCTGCGCTACCTGGAATTATAGGCTCCATTGTTTTGTGGCTGTTTAAGCTACTCACAAAAACTGTAGGCTGGCTGGCTGGCCTAAAACCTGTGAGCCGTGGGCCTTGCTGTTGGAGGGTCTGCTTCTTGTGGTGGTTCGTCAGTGGCTATCATTTAAGAAACCAAAGCATGAGTAAGCCAACTGTAACCCCACCCACAATAACAGCAGTTTTCTCATCATGCTGGCGTGCTGCCGCAATTCCTGATGCCGCCGACTCGGCACCTCTGCTACAGGTCCCCACTGGCGGATCAATATCCAAGAGGCCGGCCTGTGGCTTGACCAGTCCCGTCTCACATGTAGACATGACAGGTGGGATTGGTGCAGTGTTTATGTTTGTATTTAGTCCCAGGGTCTGGGCGGTTGTGGCAATAACTATCTTGTTCTTATACAATGAGGCCGTGTGAAAGGCCACCTAGTTCCATATCAGAAGGTGCCATGTAGAGGCCTCGACCGAATAGATAATCTGTTTTTGACTTGGCATGAGACAACATGCCTTGATAGCGTTTAATTCCACTCTCCAGGTCCACTGAGCGGGCAGTGGCATCGTCCACATTCGCCTCCAACTGCTTTTGGACGTCGAACACAGTACCTGTTCCGAGGATCGATGAACGGGTCTGAGTCTGGGACCCAATTATTGCTCAGACGTATGGTCTGATGGACTCATTGATTCTTTCAACCCCTGCCCTTGTAAACCCATTTGCCTCATCAACCATAAACGTAGTAAAATCTGCATGCTCTTGTCTTGAGTTGATACTCATGTAGTGGTCATGATTAGCCATTGTACAAAAATATGTGACCTAAAACACCAATAAATGAAATGAATCCATACCTCAACCATTTCTGTTAAAATTATCTTTGATAGTGTATATTTTAATATTACCATAATTTGGTAAATATAACAGGGCTTATATTTCGACGAGAATCCGAGAATTGATTTGCACAAAGATTTGCGCAATAAAACCGGCAAGAATCCATGTAGATTCTCGCTACACCTCTGCTAGGATTCACGTGAAAAGAATTGAGTCAATTTAACCCTTTATCTAACACAGCGGTTACAAATTAATCAATAGAAGGCTAACATGTCCAGAAATATCTTGACACTTTGTCAATAAAATTGAACAAATATGGCTGTCATTGGAACCGGCTCATTGAGCCGGTTCCAACGACTGCCATATTTGTAAGATTTTATTGGTAAATATTATTCATTTAATTATTTATTTATTATTTATTGTTTAAAAATTACCAAATTTAGTTTTAAAAATTAAAAAGATGTGTTAGGTAAGTGGTTAAATTGTGTTAACCATGGTGGCTGCATGGAATCCTGGGACACTCAAAATAGGTGTGGATTCTCGCAACCATTTTCACGAGAATCCAAATGGATACTCACAAATTTAGACTAAATATAAGCCCTGTATAAGTTGAAATTGTTACTTTAACCCTTTACCCAATGAGTTCACCACATCCGCCCAAATTCAGCAGCTGAAAAAATATTATTTTAAAAAACATTTCAACAAAACCATATCATGTGACCCCTCTTTGGAATGAGCCCGTTGAGCTCGTTCCATTGAAAGGTTACACGATATGATTTTGTGGAAATTTTTGAAGATATTTAAAATAATAAATTTAGATATCATCTACGTTGGGTAAAGGGTTAAGTAAAGATGACATTGAAATGTGACAATTCTGGATCAGAATCCAAATATTTTCATTGCTTTGCAAAGTGAAACTATGAACTACCATTACAAAAGTCTTAACGCTCTAACTGTATTGATGTAATTAAGTATTGTCAATACCCGTCGTTTTGAAGTTTGCATAGTTGGATTATAAGTTAGAAAATAGGTCAAATGTGATGCGATTAATAGTAACTGGCATCAATGTCTCTCCAGTTTGCTTCACATGTATTTATTAATATCATTCCCGCCAAAACAAGGTTTGCAGGGTATCTAGCAATGGGTTTTTTTCCATTTGTCTGTCCATCGGTTACAACTTTAGACATCCGAATCTCGGTCAGTGCATGTCAGATTTGAATGATCTTTGGTATGCTGATGGACCATCATGGGGAAAGGATATTCACAAGTAACGGCTTTTGTCCAATTATTTTTTTCTAGAGTTATGGGCCTTTTTCAACTTATTTTTAACTTATATTTTTATGACTTCTGGGTGATAACATTAGTATTGAACTACAGATAAAAGCCAAAACCCCAACTTTGTCCCCTTTTTAGTAGACTACTTCTTGGCAGGGGGTGTCGGTGGCGTGCCTACTTGTTTTATAAATGAAGGTCACATGAGTGGGAGACTTATGTCATCAATATGGAAAATGCTGGTAAAGTCTTTTTCCAATTAGGAATGCAACTGATTTTATAATGCAGGTGTAGAATAAATAGATAATTTCATTAACCCTTTGAGACTTTAATTATTCTGGCGTTCAGATGTCACTGGGAGTCAGTTTCTTCAGCGTTTTTCAAAATGCGACGTCAAGCGTCAGAAAGTACAAATAACAATATATTTTTTTACATTAGTGATTATCTGGTTGAGAACTAGATTAGTTTTGGTGATCTGAATTAATTATTGAAAACTTGTTTTATTACAAACTATTGGAGAGTGCCCATAGGCACTCTCCAATAATTTGTAATAAAACAAATTTATATAAACAAAATATTATTTGTGTTTGACTGAATATGAAATATAAGCAAGGAAAGTATTGGCGTTTGCTGAAATTGTGGGAGTTAATTATGCCTTTTTAGAAATTATTTTACTTCAGGTCACTGCTAGTCATGGGGAGCGCGGTGGCTCAGTTGGTAGAGGTGCAGGCTGCAAGCCGAGAGGTCCTCGGTTCGAATCCCACCTGCGGCAACCGCGTTGTGTCCTTGGGCAAGACACTTCATCTCCATTGCCCGCGTGGGGGCACGATGACGCCGTGTACTAAGGCGTACTGCACGTCGATGGTCCACATGTCTTCAACCACTCTGACCCTGTCCGTGCTGCAGTGCGGAG
Organism: Pictodentalium vernedei; assembly: GCA_031216915.1. Lineage (NCBI taxonomy): Eukaryota > Metazoa > Mollusca > Scaphopoda > Dentaliida > Dentaliidae > Pictodentalium > Pictodentalium vernedei. The sequence continues at coordinate 58,749,205 of CM062290.1, read as the reverse complement.
TTACGATATTGGGGAGCTGGCAGCTGCTCGTCGTTGCTCGGTGGTTCTCTCCGGGTACTCCGGCTTCCTCCACCCGTAAAACTGTCACGGTCATGATTAGCCATTGTGCATAAATATGTGACCTTAAAAACATCAATAAATAAATAAATAAATACTGCTAGTCATGAATAGTAGCGCAAGAGAGCAATTTTTAGCTCAACTTTGGCGAAGCCAAATTTGAGCTTATGCCATGACCAGTTGCCCATCGTCCGTCTGTCCGTCAACAATTCAATACAGCTCGGGCTAGAGGCCGTATTTATGAACCGATCTTTATGAAACTTCTTGAGTACCTTTGTTATGACCGTGGGACGAGAACGAGTGTTTTGGGGTCCGGTCCGAAATTCAAGATGGCCGATGGCAGCCATTTTGTACAAAATTAGGTGCAATCAGATTTTTGCACATAACTTCCATATGAAAGCTCTGATTTGAAAAATTTTTTGTGTGAATGCTTAGTACCATGGGATACATCACATATAATATAGGTTTTTTTCTCGTGCAGAAATTATGCAAATTAGTTGAACTTTGATTTTTTTCAGTGCTACTTACACACAGTAAGTACACATGTCAATACGGCTTGGGCTGCAGGCTGTATTTATCAACCGACCTTCACGAAACTTCTTGGGTACCTCAGTTATCACCTTGGGATGAGAACGAGTGTTTCTGAGTGCGGTCCAAAATTCAAGATGGCTGCCAGTTGCCATTTTGTACCGAAATTAGGTCTAATCAGTTTTGTGTACACAGCTTCTATATGGCGCAGGCTAGAGGCCGTATTTATGAACCGATCTTTATGAAACTTCTTGGGTACCTTTGTTATCACTGTGGGATGAGAACGAGTGTTTTTGGGTGTGGTCCGAAATTCAAGATGGCCACCAGCAGCCATTTTGTACCAAAATTAGTGCAATCAGTCTTTTGTACAGAACTTCTGTATGAAAGTTCTGATTTGAATAAATTTTTGTATGACTGTTTAGTAAAATGGAATACATCACATACAGTACTGTTTTTTTCTCGTGCAGAAATTATGCAAATTAGATGAATTTTGATTTATTTATTTATTTATTTATTGGTGTTTAAGGTCACATATTTCTGCACAATGGTTAACCATGACCGTGACAGTTTTACGGGTGGAGGAATCCGGAGTACCCGGAGAGAACCACCGGGCAACGGCGAGCAACTGTCAGCTCCCCAACATATTTTGATTTATTTAGTGCTACTTATACACTGTAAGTGCGCATGTCAATACGGCTCGGGCTAGAGGCTGTATTTATCAACCGATCTTCTCGTAACTTCTTAGGTACATTTGTTATCACCTTGGGATGAGAACAAGTGTTTCTGAGTGCGGTCCAAAATTCAAGATGGCAGCCAGTGGCCATTTTGTACCGAAATTAGGTCCAATCAGTTTTTTGTCACAACTTCTATACAGCTCGTATTTATGAACTGATCTTCACGAAACTTCTTGGGTACCTTTGTTTTCACCTTGGGACAGGAATGAGTGTGTTTTGGGGTGCCTTTGTTATCACTGTTCTTTGAGACCAAATATTTTGGGTTCAGTCAGACCCACTCTAGTTTAGCATCTGACTGTCACCCACCTTTACAATACTTTACTTATACATTTGTTACAGGCTACGGTCAGTATTTATGTACAGACCGTTACAATACTTTATGTGTACCATTGTTATCAGGTCATTACCTAGATGTTTATCATTGCTGTGTCACATACTATACATGTACATGCCTTGACAAGTTGAGCTACAGTGTCATTAACACTTTCATTTTTTTTATTGGGGGGGGGGGGGGTATTAGAAGAAACTTGATTACTGTGATTCCAATGTTTGTGAATAGAATACAGTTTGAATTAGCCATTACACAGAATACAGAATCAGCTGAGATGAGCAGTAGTAGAACTCCAAAATGAAAATTTATACTTATATGTTTTGACAATATTTTATTTGGTAATACAACATATGTGACCTGCATTAATAGTTTTGTAGTATCTCCTATGGAGAGAAATCCTCTCATTGAGGGTGATTTAGTGGTAGTCGACTTGTTGCATACAACATTTTCAGTCACACAAACTTTTCCCTGAAATCCATGCCATTTCCCTGAAAATCAGCCTCAATTTCCCTGAAAATTTCTTTGGAAGGCTAACATGTCTGGTTTGCTCTGTATCCTCATTGTTTGAAAGCTCTGATAGTGGCTTCTAGCACTCAACCAGTTAAGAAGTCTTGACAGTAGGATTATATTAGTATTTTAAGCTACGAAATCATTTGGCCCAATGGTTGTCACCGAGCTCTATTTGGGAGAAATAGGAATTGACCAGAAAAAATGACCACAAAGTATCAACGTGCTGTTGATTTCATACGTCATAAGTTGTACAAAATTATCAAAGGGTTAAAATAACTGCCAAAATTGTAGTTTTGTCAAATGGTCAACGTATTTGTTTTTAGCTTGCCCACGTGGGGGCATGGTGACGCTGTGTACTAAGGCGTACTGCACGTCGATGGTGCACCTGTCTTCAACCAATGCTAACCCTGCTTGTGTGGAGTTGGTATGTTGGGGAGCTGACAGTTGCTTGCCGTTGCTCGGTGGTTCTCTCTGGGTACTCCGGCTTCCTCCACCCGTAAAACTGTCACGGTCATGGTTAGCCATTGTGCAGAAATATGTGACCTCAAAACACCAATAAATAAATAAATATTTGTTTTTAGCTGAACTTGACAAAGTCAAGATAAGCTATTGCCAACATGCTTGCAGAAGTCTGTTAGTCTGTGAGTCTATTCACATGTTTGTTTAGCACAAGTTCTTATCCGATCGTTGCGAAATTTCATATGCAGGTTTGGGGTCATGTCCAGATGAGAAGCCCCCAAAACCTTTAGCAGAGTCTACAGGTATTATTTAATATGGAGGGATTTCATTGTAACTTGGGAGGATGACTCTGTATGAGAACCTCCCCATTTTGTCACGATCTGTCAGCTGTAACGGCTGCCCAAGCCCAAAACCCGAAAACCTTTAGCACAGTCTACAGGTCCTCTTTATGCAGGGGTTTCATTGTAACTTGGTAGGATGACTACATATAATGTCTCGATGAGAACGTCCCCTTTTGGTTACAATCAGTCAACTGTGATGGCTATTGGGGCTCCAAGCCCGAAAAACCTTTAGCACAGTCTACAGGTCGCATTTATGAAGGGATTTCATTGTAACGGGGTAGGATGACTCCAGATAATGTCAAGATGGGAACATCACCTTTTGGTCGCGATCGTTCAGCTGTGATGAACAAGATATAAAAGATTAAATGCCTGTATTGGATGAACTGAAGCCAAATAGATCTATAAACAAAGGAAAACTGCAGAAAGTCCGGGTAATTTCTCAACAGGTTGCAAGATTTCTTATTCAATTAACAGGAGTTTACTCTATAACCTAAATTCAACACGTTGTACTGGAGGTATGGTAAATGGTTTTGTGTTGGGAAATTATAATCAGTTAACAGGGTTATTCAGTTAAGTGGACTGCACTGTATATTCTGTTTTAAACTATTCAGAGGGGGATTACCGGAAAGAAGAATTCCTATAACAGAGTTTTAGCAGTTCCTTAAATGAGAAAGTTTTGTCAATTTTGACCAATTTTTTGTGAATGGGAAGCCGAAGGTAAATCAATGCAAAATATTCTTGGTCATGCTAATGTGAAGTTGTGGAATTTCTGAAAAACAGGCATTTCCAGCTAATTTGTGAGACCTGAGGAGAAATTTCCTAACTTTTTCTGGAGTTACTGCCCTTGATAGCCTTGGGGGAAAAAAAACTCATTTTTGTGTGACATCTCCAACACCTTTGAGTTGATTTTGAGTTTGGGGTATTGAAACTACAGTACATTGTTGGTGATTGAAAATTCATGTACAAGAACAAGTAGGTCTAAATAGATGATGATATTTCTTAGTTGTGTATGAGTTACTGTTCTTGAAATGCATATCTCCTAAGAGGGTGACAATGTGTCACTTTCCCCATCTTTCAGTTTGGGCTAGTTATTTATCTGACTTATTACAATAGCACTGTAGAATCATTGTTGCAGTCCTGGCTATCTAGAAAATCAAGGAGTGTGAAACAGTGGCCCTCCTCAGATTGATTAGGAGTGCAATTGCACCTGAAATTTTGAATGCAAAAACTTGTATGCTATTTTGATTATATTCACTTCAAGGTATTAATATTGTGACTGAACAATTGTACTACATTTATCTACATAGTGGACAAATTGGCAAACACATCTTATTATTCAAAATGTTGCATTCAATTCTTATGTGACTGTCATCTACACTCAAAATGTATCAAAAAGCAACACTGTGTCATGAATTATTGCAAATCAATGCAACATTGACAAATCGTCCCCCGAGTTCCAATGTATTCTCTGTGCCAGTAGGCACAGAGAACACATTGGAACTCGGGGAACGAAATGATAAGAGATTTTAAAGGCTGTCCCCAAAGAGGTCTAGCATTCCAGGAAATCGAGGAGTGCAAAAAATTGCCCTCCTCATTTTTGTGCAGCACTCCTGCACTCCTAAAGAATGCCAGGCCTGTTGTTTTTTTTAACCCCTTCATGTCTTGGCAGTTTGCTTTCATCATTGTGGACTTGTGGGCTTCTCTGGTGTTTTAGTATTTGGTGAACTGGAAGCAGTGTCCATTTGTATTTCACATTTGTCTTGGACTGGCTCGTGTTCATTCTTGAGTTTAGTGGAACATGTTCTATGCAGTGATGGCGGAAACTCGACAAAAGTGGGAGGCATAAATTTTCAAGTTTACCACAGTTTGGCCCAGAGGGAGAAAAGTTACAATCGTAAATAACACTGTCCTGTCCTGTCCATTTCTTCTAATTCATTGATCTTCCAACCCAAAAGCTAGATGTCTGAAGTAGAAGAAATGAATTGAAGCAAATTAATGCAGGTGGCATTCTTTCCGCCACCTCTGGAATGTGTGATTCAGCGAAAACAGAAGAAAATAGAAAGTCTCCCCAATTTTTGTTTGTTTTTCATTGGTGTCATCCATGTTTTGGAAAATCCATGGTCAAGAGAGTTCGGTGGAACTTGTGTTGGAAAGTAATCAAAGTATCATATGAAAGAGTGAAAAAGAAAAGAGTTTGCATCCCAAAAATATTTTTGTTTTGAATTTGTGGCATGTGTGTTGTAACAGTCATGTGCAACAGTTTAAAGCATTAATGTGAGGGAAACAATCATCAGAGAACAAAGAACAACAGAGAGTTTCATCTTGTGGTGAATAGATGGTGAGTTTAACCTTTAATTACTGTTTTTATGATATTTACTACAGTAGAATCCTCTTAATTGAATATCCATTTTGCCAGTGAAATTTATTCAATTAACAGGAGTATACAGTTAACAAGGATTTGGTTTCCTGTGTTCTGGAGGTAAACTGGGCATTTATTCTATTATATCTTGTTTGACAGCTCATAGAGCTCTGTCAAACAAGATATAATAGAATAAATGCCTGTATTGGATGTAGTGAGTCCAAAAAGGTTGATAAATAAGGGGAATTTGGTGCATGTCACAGTAATTTTTTTGACATATTACAAAAATTTATATACAATTAACAGGAGTTTACTCTACAATCCATATGCAATTAACAGGTCAAATTTGTATTGAAGGTATGGTAAATGGCTTTGTGTTTGAAAATTATATTCAACTAACAGGGATATACAATTAAGAGATATCCAATTAAGTGGGCTCCACTGTAAATGTATACTGTATGAAGACATACAGGCTCTGTGTCTTAACTGGACAACATTTATTATACAAAGTAGTGAGGTCGCAGAAATTGGTGTCTTTCTAGATTTTTTTTATTGGTGTCTAATAACACTTTTGACAGCCAGGGTCACCTTTTGACCAACAATATTATGGGTGGAGGAAGCTGGAGAGAACCACTGAGCAGTGCCGTGCAACTGTCGCACTCCCCAACAAATTAAATTCGCACAATCAGGGTTAGCAGTTGTTGAAGACAAAAGCATCATCGCCATGCAGGATGCCTGCTCCCAATCAGGATTAAGTGCCTTCCCCAAGGATACAATGCAGTTACCCCTGGTGGAGATCGAACCATGGACCCTGCAGAAAATGAATGAAAATACCGGCACCCGTTATCCAGTGTTCTTGCATTTAATTGACACTTTAAAGTGTTGCTAAAATATGATGTTTGTCAGTAATGAAACACCATATTACAGTCATGTGATCATAAAAATGTCCTCTAACGTGATGAGATCGTGATTTGGTTTTGACATCATTCTCTAGTGTCCAAAGAGTCTGAGATTTCAGAAACAAAATGTTACAAAATTAACTGGTTGAGTTCTAGAAGTCACTATCATGGAGTCTAGAGATAAGTGCTGAAAGCCACTTATACTGTTTGCATAGGTTTAACCCTTTACCCAACATAACATCCAAAACCGGCCAGCTATTCTAAAAAATCGCCAATCAATTTTCATTATTTTGTCATTTTTTTGTCTCAAAAACATAGGTTATGACACCATATTGGAATGAGCTTATTGAGCTTGTTCCAATGAGGGATCATAACCTATGTTTTTGAGTGAAAAAAAAATAAAAAAATTAGTTATTCAAGAATTTTTTTTTTGCCAATGTTGTCTGCTTTTCATGTTAGGTAAAGAGTTATGTGCCCAAATTTCAAATAATATTATCATAAAAACACAAAGAAAGACATGGCAATTAAACATAATAGGATAAGCTGTTATTTCTGGTTTTAGTGTGCCCAAATTAGGACAAAATGAAACAGAGTGCCCAAAATAAACAAATATAAAAGCCTGTCGAAATTAAAGTTTATAAAGAATTGTTTTATTATAATTTATTGGGGACAACAGGCAGCCAACAGGCACTCTCCAATAAATTGTCATAAAACAATTATTCATGAATAAAGACTTGCGAAACTAAGGCTTCCCTTGCTGGCTGGATGGCATCTTTGAAAAAAAATATTCAAATTTCAAATCATCTTTAAAAAATAATTTAGAACTCGGAGTTACGACTGAGTCAAATGAAATTAGCATTTGAGAAATTGAGATTCAATGTTCTCTCATTTTCTTTACGACAAGCGAGATTTCTTTATTGCTGTTCAAAGTCGCATATTTTTGCACAATGGCTAATCGTAACTGCAACATGGCAATAAAGTCAAGTCATGCCAATTGTTTATACCAATGCTGCCCCTTTTAGAGTACTTCCACCCTTTTGTAACACAACAAATTTTGATGAAGAAACTCAGATCGCCAAAAATAATCTATCCCTCAACCATTTAACAGGGTTATTCAGTTACAAATTATCCAGTTAAGTGGGCTACAGGGTTATTCAATTGAGAATTATCCAATTAAGTGAGCTTCCCCATTGATATTTTTCATGGAAATTCTAGGAAAGCTTGGTATGCAAACCCTTTGCCTAACACAATTTTAAGATGAAAAACATTCTTGATCACGGTCTCAAAACTAAACAGAAAGAGGTACCCAGAGGATAAACTGGCCCACTGTATGAGATAGCATCATCAAATTCACCATCTGGGGACCTCATTCTGCAAATGTCATACTGCTTATTTTCAGGCCTGTGTACCATTGAATTTGTTACCCCATTACCTAACGTGACAGTTAGCAACATTCACAAAAATCGCCATTCAAATTTTATCCTTTTCCACCTATTGCCTCAAACACATAACTTTTGATAAGAGCTCATCGCGATTTTTACAAAGTGGAGTCATAGGCTTTGTGTTTGAGGCAAAAAATTAAAATATTTGTGTTAGTTAAAGGGCTAACAACTGTCCAATGATGATGACATTTGACGGCAGTTGTGTAACCACTGGGTGGATCTTATTTACCCTTGCATAGGATAAACCTTTGATTGGTAGAGCTTCCAATGTGGCCAAACCATCTTCAGCAGCATCACAGCATTCCCTTCTTCTGGGTTGCAAGTGGAGACATAAATTCAGTGTACTCTGTATGGAGAGGGACTCCATCGGGACAGGCTGAAGATCCTTGCCTAAGGGGGCCACAAAGATGTGCTTCTGAAGGTTGCCCAACAAGATATGTGTTACGAGGGAAACCATAGGTGTAAATATAAGTTGTATGACATGTTCACCAGTCCTTCTCAAGTAAATTAATCTTTAAACTAAATCCATCTGGCCACCAACAGCTTAGTATTCTTTTGTGGGCAGGCCTTAATTCTGACAGATGCAGTGACAGGGAATCAGCACTCTCTGGCAAACAAAAAGAAACGGGTCGTAAAATGTTCTAACACTTCATACAATCTACTTCCATTCGTCGCCTGAGTGCTAGAATGTTCTATGTCCCATAGGGGACATAGAACATTCTAGCAATCATTCGACGCATTGCCAAACACCAAAATGGGTATAGATTTTACAAAAAAAAAATCAAATTTGACGAACGCATGCCTTGGTGGTGTAGTTCAAATATTACTATCAGTCGGGACTAGAGCCACCATAATCGGAACAGCTCGGGTTTACACCCTCTAAATTTTAGAAAAGTGTTTCCTGAAGACAAATGGTCGCAAAAGGTACCCCAAAATACAACCTGTGTGGTATAGATTTTCCATAAAATGTTGATGTACGTCTGGTATATTGAAATATTTATAAATACGAATTGCTGGAATGGGGTTAACACGGGAAGGTGAGAATCTTCCTTTTATAATTACAACTATTATTTATTTATTTATTGGTGTTTTAGGTCATATACTTATGCACAATGGCTAATCATGACCGTGACACTTTTACGGGTGGAGGAAGCCGGAGTACCCGGAGGGAACCACTGAGTAACGATGAGCAGCTGTCAGCTCCTCAACATCGTAACTCCGCACTACAGCACAGGCAGGGTTAGATTGGCTGAAGACATGCGTTCCATCGACATGCAGTATGTCGTAGTACACGGCATCATCATGCCCCCATGTGGGCAATCAGGGATAAGTGCCTTGCCTAAGGTCACAATGCGGGAGTCCGAATTGATCGCTCACACGGTCACCCATCCAATGATTAAACGGACTCGATGTTGCTTAACTTCGGTGATCTGACGAGAACCGGTTACCACAATGCCACCCCACCCCCCCCCCCCCCCCCACCCCCCCCCCCCCATAAGTACAACTGTTTTTTAAAAAAAAACATTGAAGTTGGAGACCTACTTTGGCATTCCACAAAACCTGCAGTTTTAGATTTCAGCCTTAAAATTCTCTGAGAAACATTTCTTTTCTATAAGGCTGTTTTCGAGGTAAAAACAGAAAAATACCAACTGAATATCCATTTTGGAGTAAATCTTTGGGGAGATGCGAAGGCTGGATTTTTTTCTTATTTATTAGATAAAGGATTAAACAAAACTTGGTGTCGGAACGTTTTTCATCGTAGGGACATTTTCAGCCCCACCCCCGATACTTTTTATTGCACAACTGTATCTTCTTTGCATGATAAGATTCATGATCGAAAGTTTGTGGGTCCATTACTGTCCATCACAGGCCAAATTCCGCGTTTGGATAATTTGTCTACTCTCAAACGGGTGACCCAACCCGTGGCTATAGTGACAACTGACTAGTTGATATGGTACAAGAAGCCGCAGTAAAACCACCTAGTAGGGATAGCCATGGGTGGGATAAAATGGAAAACTCTCAAAGCTTTCAGTGGTTAAAGTCGATTGTTCAAGCTGACGCATTGTGGCTTAATGTGTCTATAGTCAATGCCACAAGAACTTCAACTCTGCTGGGTTAACCCTTTACCCAGCGTAACGGTCAAAAGCGACCAGCACTATTCACAAAAATCGACAATTAATTTTCATTTTTTTGGCTCGTTCCATGCAATAAGGCGTCTTAACCTATGTATTTGAGACAAAAAAAAATGAAAAAAAATTAATTATTCAAGAATTGTTTTTGCAAGTGTCATATGTTTTTCATGTTAGGTAAAGGGTTAAAGTTGTCTCCTTAATGCCCCACGTTATAAACATCCACGATGACGACTTCATGATTATTTCAGAGGCGCTTCCTCTATAGGCCTCAGACTAGAGCTGAAATGGTTAAAGGGTTTTCTTGATCTATTAATCACATGGATAAACCTTGGTTAACCGATTAATCACTTGCCGTTATAGGCAGCTGAATAATTGCCGTACCATTGATAGTTTATGGACATAAAGGACAAAATCGGTCAGCTTGCTCTACGTACAAAATCTCCATTCAGAGATTTATATTATGGTATGTTTTCAATTTTTGTCTCAAAAACATAGCTTGTGATCCCTCAGTGGAATGAGCTCGTTGAGCTCGTTCCAATAAGGGATCATAAGCTATGTTTTTGAGACAAAAATCGGAAATTTTTAGTAATTCAAGAATCTATCTTGCAAGTGTCGTCTGTTATCCGCATTGGGTAAAGGTTAATTTAGAAATGACCAGTTCCAGCTACTGATACAGTATAATGATGATAATGCAAGTGAACAAGTATGTCATCACGTAACTTACATGCTTTACTCTGTCTCATATAATTGATGTGAGTCTATGTGACAATGTTTGCCTGTTTTTGGAGCAAGTTTGTTCCTTTGTTAACCAGAAAATACAGTAGTTCAGAAGTAACATTTAATCGATCAATTACGTTTTTGATAGATCAAGACGTTGATCATTGGTTAATCGATTAATCGGTTAACCTTTTCAACTCTATCTCAGACATATGTTCAGTTTCAAAGATTGAAATTCCATTCAAACACTGTTTTCCCAAAAATTCTACCCTCACATCCTCTTAATCGGACACAATATAAAGACAACAGTGAGAGATTATTCTTACTTAAAACGTTCGGGCTTTATCCTAAAAAGACGCGGCTTAAGGACATATCACTGGATCAAGCCAAAAAAAAAAACACGGCTTATGGCCAGATCATTGGATCAAGCTTGTGGAGTTCGTTCCAATTATTTGTCGTGAGCAGTGTCACTGGAGAATAACTAAATTACTTTTGTTATGCGATTTTTGCATGGCTTCATTAGAAAGTTCTGGAAGAAGTATAAAGTGCAGAGCTGGACCATGAAAAATACTGAAATCCAAAGGGCCATCTTACCTGATACTTCCTCTGTACAAAATTCTTCCAGGACCCTGAATGTATTGTTGAGAAATTCCGAGAAAAACGAAGTAGATACACTTATGCCAAGCAACTCTTGATCTGATGGTATTTTCAAAGTATATTGTTTACCAAATGTAGTCACGCTTGGCTGCTGTAAAGCAGCCATGGTTTGATTTGATGAGAAATTGAACCAAATTTAACTCATGAAATCAATTATAAAAATGTCCATTCAGTTCACAAGGGGAAATTTGACTAAATGACCCCAAATTTTACTTTTTTCAATGACATGAGATTTCGTGTCACAGACAGAAATATCCGCCAACAGCATGAAAGGTGTTAATCCCTTGTCTAACTTAACAACCATAAAAGGTGCGGGTACTGCTAAAAATGGCCTTTCAAATTTTAATTTCTGTTTAGTTTTCACCTCTAAAACATACCTAATGACCGCTCATTGGAACGAGCTCGTCAAGACAAAAAATGACCTCTTTCTTCAGTTTGTTTTCAACTTATGTGTTTCATCGGTTATGGACAGTTCACGAGAGTAAAATTTTGTAATAAATTGTATTTTGTTTTGTGTTCTTTCTGGATTAATTTTATTCATTTGATTCGCTGACGGGAATACTGGATTAAAACAAGTAGTTGGCTTTGATTTTTAATTTGATTTGTTCCTCCAACTGGAAATACATTTTATTTTATTTTTAGCTCACCTGAGCAAAGCTCAAGGTGAGCTTTACTAATCGCTTTCCGTCCGTCGTCGTCTGGCATAAACTTTACAAAACCAACTTCTCCGAAGAAACCACTGGCCCAATATTTTTCAAATGTTGGGTAAATATTTATTACCTAATGTCAATTCAGATTTGTTCAAATGAAGTTGCCCCTCCTCCTGGGTGGGGCCACGCCCCCAAGGGGACCAAAATCTTTGAAAATCTTCTTCTCATGAACCAGCTGTAGCAGAGACTTGATATTTGGTATGCAGCTTCCTTTTGAGGTGTAAAATCAAGTTTGTTCAAGAGAAGTTTGTCGGGCATTATTTGCCTTCGTTATGGGAGGGGCAAAAATTTTGGCCACGCCTAAAATTTCTATTTTCTGAACCGTGAGGTCGATTTGAACCAAATTTGATATGAGATGATAGTGGGTCATAAGTAGTTGATTGAGGCAAATTTCTTAAAAAATCTTCTTCTCCAGATCCAGCAGGCAGAATCTTTTGATATTTGGTATGCAACATTGTGGGGTGGATCTGATTCAAGTTTGTTCAAATCAGCTCCCTAGATTCAAATTTGAGCTCACTATAGAAGCTTGAATTCGAACTCAGTGCATTTCAGGCAAATTTCTTAAAAAATCTTCTTCTCCAGATCCAGCAGGCAGAATCTTTTCATATTTGGTATGCAACATTGTGGGATGGATCTGATTCAAGTTTGTTCAAATCAGCTTCCTAGATTCATATTTGGGCTCACTATAGAAGCTTGAATTCGAACTTAGTGCATTTCAGGCAAATTTCTTAAAAAATCTTCTTCTCCAGATCCAGCAGGCAGAATCTTTTCATATTTGGTAAGCAACATTGTGGGGTGGATCTGATTCAAGTTTGTTCAAATCGGCCCCTGGGTTTATATTTGGGCTCAGTATAGGAGCCCAAATTTGAACTTAGTGAATTTCAGGCAAATTTCTTAAAAAATCTTCTTCTCCAGTTCCAGCAGGCAAACTCTTTTCATATTTGGTATGCAACATTGTGGGGTGGATCTGATGCAAATTTGTTCAAATCAGCTTCCTAGATTCATATTTGGGCTCACTATAGAAGCTTGAATTCGAACTTAGTTCATTTCAGGCAAATTTCTTAAAAAATCTTCTTCTCCAGATCCAGCAGGCAGAATCTTTTGATATTTGGTAAGCAACATTGTGGGGTGGATCTGATTCAAGTTGTTCAAATCGGCCCCCTGGGTTTATATTTGGGCTCAGTATAGGAGCCCAAATTTGAACTTGGTGCATTTCTGGCAAATTTCTTAAAAAATCTTCTTCTCCAGATCCAGCAGGCAGAATCTTTTCATATTTGGTATGCAACATTGTGGGGTGGATCTGATGCAAATTTGTTCAAATCGGCTTCTTACATTCATATTTGGGCTCACTATAGAAGCTCGTATTCGAACTTAGTGCATTTCAGGCAAATTTCTTAAAAAATCTTCTTCTCCAGATCCAGCAGGCAGAATCTTTTCATATTTGGTATGCAACATTGTGGGGTGGATCTGATTCAAGTTTGTTCAAATCGGCTCCCTAGATTCATATTTGGGCTCACTGTAGAAGCTTGAATTTGAACTTAGTGCATTTCAGGCAAATTTCTTAAAAAATCTTTTCCAGATCCAGCAGGCAGAATCTTTTCATATTTGGTAAGCAACATTGTGGGGTGGATCTGATTCAAGTTTGTTCAAATCGGTCCCCTGGATTCATATTTGGGCTCAGTATAGAAGCCCGAATTCGAATTTAGTGCATTTCAGGCAAATTTCTTAAAAAATATTCTTCTCCAGATCCAGCAGGCAGAATCTTTTGATATTTGGTATGCAACATTGTTGGGTGGATCTGATTCAAGTTTGTTCAAATCGGCCCCCCTGGATTTATATTTGGGCTCAGTATAGGAGCCCAAATTTGAACTTAGTGCATTTCAGGCAAATTTCTTAAAAAATATTCTTCTCCAGATCCAGCAGGCAGAATCTTTTGATATTGGGTATGCACCATGCTTAATTCAAGTTTGTTCAAGCCAAGTCCCTGGGTTCATATTTGGGCTCAATGTGGTAGCCCGAATTATAACTTAGTTCAAAATGAGGAATTTTCTTTAAAAATCTTCTTCTTCAGATCCAGCAGTCGAAATGTTTTGATATTTGGTGTGCAGCATCCTTGGGGGGGGGGGGGGGGGGGGGGGGGGGGGGAGGGGGGGGGGGGGAGATTCAAGTTTGTTAAAGCCAAGTCCCTGGGTTCATATATAGGCTCCCTGTGGGAATCTTTGGATATTTGGTATAAGCTTTTCTTAGGAGGAGCAGATGCAACTTGTTGAAATCAATTCTCCTTGGGGCCTCTTGTTTATTTTTATTTCTCATTTTTTTCATGTTTTCTTTCTTAGCTCAACTTCGTCTATCCGTCAACAATTCAATACAGCTTGGGCTAGTGGCCGTATTTATGAACCGATCTTTACGAAACTTCTTGGGTACCTTTGTTATGACCGTGGGACGAGAACGAGTGTTTTGGGGTCCGATCCGAAATTCAAGTTGGCCATTTTGTACAGACTAAGGTGAAATCAGATTTTTGCGCAGAACTTCCATATGAAAGCGCTGATTTGAATAATTTTTTGTATGAATGTTTAGTACCATGGGATACATCACATATAATACAGGTTTTTTTCTCCTACGTAAATTATGCAAATTAGACTAACTTTGATGTATTTAGTGTTACTTTCAGCACTGTAAGTGCAAATGCCAATACAGCTCGGGGTAGAGGCCGTATTTATAAACCGATCTTTACAAAACTTCTTGGGTACCTTTGGTATCACCGTGGGACGAGAACAAGTGTTTTTGGGTGCGGTCCGAAATTCAAGATGGCCGATGGCAGCCATTTTGTACAAAATTAGGTGCAATCAGATTTTTGCACAGAACTTCCATATAAAAGGGCTGATTTGAAAAATTTTGTGTGTGAATGTTTAGTACCATGGGATACATCACATATAATACAGGGTTTTTTCTCGTGCAGAAATTATGCAAATTAGATGAACTTTGATTTTTTCAGTGCTACTTACACACAGTAAGTACACATGTCAATACGGCTCGGACTAGAGGCTGTATTTATCAACCGATCTTCACGAAACTTCTTGGGTACCTCTGTTATCACCTTGGACGAGAACGAGTGTTTTCTGAGTGCGGTCCAAAATTCAAGATGGCTGCCAAGTGACCATTTTGTACCGAAATTAGGTCAAATCAGTTTTTTGTACACAACTTCTATACGGCTCAGGCTAGAGGCCCTTATTTATGAACCGATCTTTACGAAACTTCTTGGGTACCTTTGTTATCACCGTGGGATGAGAACAGGTGTTTTTTGGGTGTTGTCCAAAATTCAAGATGGCCACCAGCAGCCATTTTGTACCAAAATTAGTGTAATCAGTCTTTTGTACAGAACTTCTGTATGAAAGTTCTGATTTGAATAAATTTTTGTATGAATGTTTAGTAAAATGGAATGCATCACATACGAGTACAGGTTTTTTTCTCGTGCAGAAATTATGCAAATTAGATGAATTTTGATTTTATTTAGTGCTACTAATACACTGTAAGTGCACATGTCAATACGGCTTGGGCTAGAGGCTGTATTTATCAACCGATCTTCACGAAACTTCATGGGTACCTTTGTTATCACCTTGGGATGAGAACAAGTGTTTCTGAGTGCAGTCACCAAAATTCAAGATGGCTGCCAGTGGCCATTTTGTACCGAAGTTAGGTCCAATCAGCAGTTTTTTTATCACAACTTCTATACAGCTTGTATTTATGAACTGATCTTCACGAAACTTCTTGGGTACCTTTGTTTTCACCTTGGGACAGGAATGAGTGGTTTTGGGGTGCGTTTGTTATCACTGTGCTATGAGAACAAATATTTTGGGGTTCAGTCAGACCACTCTGGGACTCAAAGATTTCTTTTCTAGGTTAGCATCTGACTGTCAACCACCTTTACAATACTTTACTTATACATTTGTTACAGGCTACGGTCAGTATTTATGTACAGACCGTTACAATACTTTATATGTACCTTTGTTATCAGGTTATTACCTAGATGTTTGTCATTGCTGTGTCACATACTATACATGTACATGTCTTGACAAGTTGAGCTACAGTGTCATTGACACTTTCATTTTGTTTTGCACTTGCAGTGCTGTAGTTTATTTACAAGTACAGTGGCAGTCGAAATGAGCTGGAAGTTCAACGGAAAACAACTGTTCATTTTTTAATAAAACCGCAAACGCTGTTATTGATCTACTTTTAGTTGGTTATTGGTCAACACGCCTCTTTCCATGAGTACGATCACATCCACTCCAGTCACCTTGCACTCTTCAAGAAAGGGACAATTTTCAGTCTTCACAACTCATAGTAAATTAGATTTTATATCACTCGTAATACCTTCTTTCCAGTGCCATATTAACCCATGGTCGGGCCCCCAGGCTTTTAGGTACTTCGGGACGGGGCCCCCTACGGCACTTCAATCTTTCACTGTACTACAGCCTGAACATGGTACGGTAGGCACTATGTCGCTGCCCTATATCCATTTTGCGGGTCTCCTGAAGAATTCTACTCACAACCTGCCATATTATTTAAATAAGCATAAAATAATGTATTGTATACAAATATATATATATAGTATACTTATGAGAGTATATATATGGATAAATACATATGTACATGTATCGCTACGGCGCAGAGTGCCTTTAACCATTGGTACCCTAAGGCGCTGGTAACAATGCCTCGGTCAAAAAAAAAATGGTGGGCCCCTGTCCCTGTGGGCCCCTAGGCTTACGCCTAGTCAGCCTTATGAATAATGCGGCCCTGCTTCTTCCTCGATATTACTAATAATAACATTTGCCTGGCAACATAGATAGCCAAGACTTGACAAGAAAACACTTCTAGCGGAATTGACTAAGTATCTAGAAATTATCCTTTCACTTTGACAGTGTTTTTACATTATTGTTGGCTGCCTGCACAGGCAGCCAACAATAATGAAGAAACACGTTAAGTCACCTGCAGCTGTGCACGTGTATACATCATGGCAGTGATTACCTAAGGGTTAAATAAATCGCAATTTGAATTCAACATGTGACGTATTATTGAGAGAAGGGGTTGTTGGATAATCTCAGGAAAAAAAAACATGATCTGGTCATTTGTAGATATTTAGTCCTGGTCACCCGCTCCTTAAAATTCTACACGAGGAGCTCTTAAACTAATTGTAAGCTCTGATTTGAGAGTAGCATTTGAAAGGCTCCGGTAAATTGGAATGAGGAAATTTTTGTGAAGTTGAATGCAATATTTTGTGCTAGAAAAATGAAAACAGAGATACCCCCTCCCCCCCCCCCCCCCCATCTCTTTTAACTGATAGAATGCTTGATTAATTTTGAAAAAAATAATTTCAATAAATGTTCGGTCCAGGGACATTCTCCAATAAACAATAATAAAAATCGCGACATCGACGCCGTAGCTGCGACGGGTGGTGCAATCTCAAAAAAATTCTAAGTTCATCAAGGGCCATAACTCCAATAAAAATATTTGGAACAACACGTGCATTAAACAGTGGCTTGACATCAATTAGATACACTTACATGCCAAATATAAAGTCATTCCATCAAGTATTTCAAAAGTTATTGAGTTTTGAAACTCGTTGGTCACAGACAGACCGACCGACCGACCGACAGACGGGCCATAACTCCAAGAAAAATATTTGGAACAACACATGCATTGAACAGTGGCTAGACATCAATAAGATACACTTACATGTCAAATATAAAGTTATTCCATCAAGTATTTCAAAAGATATTGAGTTTTGAAACTCGTTGGTCACAGACAAACTCAAACTCGTTGGTCACAGACAGGCCGACCGACAGACCGACCGACAGACCGACCGACAGACAGACCGACATTGCCACTTATAGAGCTGCTAGTCGCAGCTAAAAACATATACAACAAACATGGTATTATTTGCCGCTGGTTGAAAATGAAGGATTTAAACAAACTTCTAATGCATTTTTCAATTCTACCCCCTCCCCCCCCCCCCCCCCCCCCCCATCCACCTTCCCCCGTGAGGTGACGCTGAACTGTGCTAAACAAGTTCTGCTTAACTGGTAAATGATAAATTATAGGAGTTGGAACTCGATTGACTGAAGTTGACGTTATTTTTCTGCTGCGGTCGTGATATCATAGATTCTGAAAGTGATCTTTAACACCAACAAATAAATAAATCACGTGCTAGCACATTTCTTTTAGGCCTTGATTTGGAGTTTCCGCTGTTCCACGAAGGAAAGAGCTCGAACGCAGGCCTGGAATATACAAATTGAGGGGAAACATACCAACATAATAATCTGAGAACTGTTGTTTTTGATTGGATTTTGATAGCATTAATTAATTAACCCTTTAAACTCTAGTGGTATCTTCCATGCCATTTCAATGGCAGCAATTAGAATAGTCCATATTCATTATTTGGGGTAGACCAATCAATATTTTCAACGTGCAGCCTCGGGGCTGCACGCTGAAAATATTGATTGGTCTACTCCACCCTATACTCACCCTGTATAATGATGTTATGGCGTACAATGTTCCTGGTCGGAAAACACAGAAAAGAAAGACTCGTAACAGAAACATTCACCTGAATAAGAAAATGTGAAAACGATGAAATGATTTTTTTTTAAAAGTGAGTGTTTGTGTGTGTGTGGGGGGGGGGGGGGGGGGTCATTTCCTTCCCAAATTCGAAGGACACCTGTATGACGCAAATGATGGAATTTTAAGTACACATTTGAAAGTAAGATGTAATTTTAAGAAAGACTCAGAACAGAACCACTATTCTGAATCAGAAAAAGTGAAAGAAGGTGAAATTATTCTTTTTTAAGTGTGTGTTGAGGGGAGGGGGATTTCCTTCCAAAATTCGAAGAACGCTTGTCTGTCTCAAGTTGTGGAATTTTAAGTAAACATATGAAAATGTGAAACTGGTTGATCGAAATTCGTAAACTCGTTCAAAAACCTACTTGTGGGAAAGTGAAGACTGGAGTTGACAACCGCCAGGAACCAAGCAGGACTTGCGAGAGGAAAATTAACGATGATGCTTTTTGATTATTAATGATTTGCAATTTCTGCAGATTTGAGGCGTCTAATTTGATCCTTGCTGTCGACCAAACAGAACAAGAAATCCATTTTATAAAGTGAAACGTGATCTTTCATTTTGAGCATCCGTATCAGTGCAGTCTGTATTTGTATTTTCTCACTGACAAGTGCCGAAAGTCTCATATATGAGGTATAGTATCTTACTTTACCCAAACTGCAAACCGGGGAGAGAATTATCATTTTATCACACAGTGTTCAGTGCTCTGATCCCAGGATGTGTTACAGCCTTGAACTTATAAAGTAGACGCCAGCTCTCAAATTTAAAACTGAAACCCCTTTCTCCTCCCTCCCTCCCTCCCTCCCTCCCTCGGCCCAACGTTTTTTTCGAGCATAGTCACCTGAAATGAAGCCGACTTGGAATTTCCCTGCGTTCAAACACGCGCACCCTGGTCAATTTCAAATTACCCTTTAATGAAATCTGAGATCAGGTGAAAGGCAGCGGCTTTCATCTGATCTCGGAGCGCAGTGAAGGATATCATTTATAAGCAGTTTTTTTATATGCAACAATTGCCAAAAATGTATATAAGCAGCAAGGAAAAATATGATTTTGAAAGACATTTGCTTTTCTAAAAATTGAAAACTTCCAGTATGTCGATAAATATATGTTCAAACTGCGACCAAACGGTGCCTGGTGAACCAACAAGTTAAATATTAATTCCCGTGTTGTAATTACAAGACATTCGATGGTCGAGTGGTAACGCGCTGAGCTGAGAGTTGGAAGGTTGTGAGTTCGATCCGCATTGGTGACATTTTTTTATCTGAACCAAAAATAACGCCAAAAAGTTGAAAAAATCGAGGTTTTCTGGGTAAGATTTGCACCACTTACCTTCTCACTTTCCGTTCCCCCACTTACCTTCTGCTTGCCGCTTCATCTCTCACCTTCCTTTTGCTGTCTCGTCACTTACCTTCCACCTTGTCCAACTCACTCATTTTATTACAATGTGCCTATTTTTACCTTGTCCAACTCACTCATTTTATTACAATGTGCCTATTTTCACCTTGTCCAACTCACTCATTTTATTACAATGTGCCTGTTTTTTATGTTGGTTTATGTTTAACACATCGCTTTTTATTTTAGTTTAGTTTAGTTTGACGCCGCTGGGGTTCGAACCCACGATATCACGCTTTACGCGCCACACAGAAACCTATCGCGCCACCGCGAACACGATGTTTTTTACTCTTTTCTACCTTCTGGTGGCATGCCTGATTCGACTGGATCTTGAGAAATGAAAAGAATAATTCTGTTATATAAAAATAAATACCACAACCATATTTCTGATTAATTCATCGATCTGCGATTCTGATGGGGATCGAACTCACGACCTTTTTCGTTGTAGCCCGTGTTTTTATCTACTTAGCCACGAAGAACAATTAATTGATGTCCGCGTGCTTTACCAACGCTGAACTTTATCAGTTTCAAACGCAACTGCATGAACGTTGTTATCGTAAACTTGAAAGAATAGTTTGATTAATTTGATGAAAAGTCAGTTTGATAGTCTGCAAGCTCTTATAAACTTAAAGAGTAATAGAAAAACTTAAATTTTCTTTGTTTCATAAAAACGTATTTCATGCGGCAATTCATACGGGGTTTGATCTCGTGATGGACAGAATGCATCGATTCAACAAGAAAAAACATCGGTTTTACCAGTTGCGCTGAAGACACAACGAATGCAGCGTTCTGTATTAATAATAGTACAGACTGATTTTAAACCAGTCTGTACTATCATTAGTACAGAACACAACTAATCCACGCTATAATTGTTGAGATCTAAATTGTTTGGATCAACCAAAGCTTGAATCTGACACAGAAGATTTTTTTTATTTTGGTGAACTTCACTGCACGTGAATTACATGCTTATTGAAGTTCACGCATGACTCTCCTAAGAAAATTTGCTTTTGTGACAAGGAAGGACCTTCTTCAGTTTATCTTTAACTTGTGCATTTCATTGGTTGCGGAACGTTTATGAAAGTAAAGTCTTTTTTGTGATACAGTTTAGTTTGTTTTGTGTTCTTTCTGGATTAATTTTATTCATTTTGATTCGCTGATGGAAATTCAGGATTCATACAAGTAGTTCGATTTTAACTTGATTTATTCACCCCTCTTAAGGCGTTTTAATTTTATAGCCCTGCGAATCACCCCTTTTCGCGTTGAATCGAATCGAATTGGGTTTACTATTCGAATTCGAAGCGAATTTCGAATCGAATCAGGGACGTTTTGGAGATGACCGACTGGTGGAAGGGGTGCTGTAAACCTGGTTTGTTTCGACAGTGATGGCTCAAGTCCCGACTGATAAAATATTCCAACTCCATCACCAAGGCATGCCTTCGTCGAAGGAATGCCTTGGTGATGGGGTTGGAATATTATCCAGGAAGGATTATAACTCAAAAAACAGAAACTGGAAACTTTCTTCAACATTGGCAGAGTCTAGTGAGACTTGAACTGGCATGGCTGGTGGCATATATAGGTACAGATGTTTCAGTTTAGATGGCGGAAACTGCACTCAGTCTTTATTGTCAATATTATTTATGTACAATGTCCACCAGAACTATATAGGGGCCTACGTATCGTGAGACGACGAAGATGACTGATGCTAAGCTATATTCCAGTGAAAAGTTTCGAAAGGAAACGAATCGTGCAGCCGATTCGAATCGAACCGAATAGCAACTTAAGATTCCAAATCGAATCGAATCGTGAAGCTTCACATGGCCCTATTTATTTTACTTCTTCAAATATTCATTATAATGTATGACATTTGTGTAATACCACAACTGTTTACAAACTAGACCGCGGTAAAAGTGGGCTGTGAGATATACACAGGACAACAATTCCTCCCGTTTTACTTAGTTAAAACAGCAAATCATGCCATGGCCCGTTTTTTGTAAGAAATAACTATTGGTTTTTAGGACATTCACTTGGTTTCCATCAATCCCGCCGACGATAATCGAAACGCATAGGCGCTGTTACTAGCAGCCACGTGTGTGTATTGTGTCTGTGGGTGGAGAGGAGGGGATATGATTGAGCGCTTGACAAAAATGTCACCGTCTTCCGCCACCAAATTTGGTGCAGGTGCGGTACTTGGTAACATCTGAACAGTTATTGTTTTGAGATGTTTAATTCCAACGTCAGGGTCACAAAATTAATTAAAATACATGTTCGTTGTCTAGACAGTTATCTGTGCCCTCGAGACCCCCCGACTTTAACATTATACAGAGGGTCCTCGAAACAATATTTGCCTTTGGAGGTCAAGGCCACGCGATGACAAACTTCAAGATGTGCTCTCAGAGTCGTCGACATGCATCTTGGTCGAGTGCTCACTATCTGATGCCTGTTCTGGGGATGCGACCACGATTAAGGTGCCATCTGCGACACATTAAAATTCACGACATTTCTTGATTAAAACTACGAAGTTTCTACGTTTTCATCGCTAGATTACCATACGATGCTTTTTTGAGTGATAAGTAAAAAACCGTTGCACCGTTATCTGTGTGTCCAGAAGAATGCATGTTGCTTTTCAAATTGTAGAATTACCCAAAACAAGATGCCTTCTTTACAGCTTCAGTTTCATCTGACACAAACATTTAAGGTTTTGTGATACATTTCACATTTCAGTATCAGATATTCAAGCCGTAACTATCTTCAGATATGGGAAGTTTGGCCATGTTTTTCCACCGCATCATACATTTATCCCACGGCTCTTACGTACGTTCACACACCTCTGCTTTTTGGGAATCTTTTTAGACAAGAAGCCCACAATCTCCAAAATTAGCTACAATAATGGTATTGTCATTGTAACCGTCTTGGCAAACTGCTCATTTTCAATTGCAGTGGTTAGATTTATATATTTCCAACTTAAAATCACCAAAATATCATCATCTATCTGTAAAAGTTATTTGTTAAAGTTGAGATCGTTGAACATGCGAACTCTTGGGCAAATGGTCCCGACGGAATAGTTATTCTTGTGGTGGTGGTGGTAGGGGTGTGTGCCCCGTTGTTATTGTACAAACACTATTTAATGAAAAGAAGGAAAAGTACTCCTTCAGATCGGTGGCATGCTGTGAAACTCCCCTTAATCCCAACCCAACGCTCTGAAAAGGTATATTTATATGGCCCAGCACCTAGTTTTTCATTTTATTCCTAGAGTAATAAATTCCTGTTCTGGCAGTCAGGATTTGACTACAATCCTCTATCACGGGGTGTTATTTAACAATTATCCCGAAGATTAACTCGACATATTACCGCGCAACAACTGTTTTGAAGCCACAAAGGCTAGCGGGGAAATCTTGTAGATCCAAAGGTATCATTCAAAATCAGATACAGTTTAACCACAAACGTTTGATACCCTTTTTCCATCAACCGCCCAAACATCATTTTTCAGGAAAGAGTTAAGAAACCTTCTGGATTTAGGGTGTCGTTGGCGTAAGAATGTTATGTTTTTCTATGTTTTTCTGGGATTTTTTGGTAAGCTATATGTGAGATTTATTTTATAATGGCCATTTTCCTTGTCAGTTGATACTTGAGTTTAAACCCCTGATATCAAATTAGTCGCATTGTAATCCCCATCTTTTAAAGCAATTAAAACTAAGTTCGTCACTTCGTCGCTTGAAAACATCAAGGTGCCATCTGCAGTGCTAAGACATTGCAGATGGCACCATGATGTTCTCAAGCTACGACTTGTTCATTTTGCGACCGCTAAAAAACTATAATCTTCTCATTTGTGGATAGCTGAAGTCCCAGCCATCATTTCTTGTAAGTCACTGTGAGAGTGCTCTCTAAATAATTCCAATCTCTGATTTGAGTGCAGCATTAGAAAGCCTTGACTAAATTGTAATGGAAGTAACTTTGAAAACAAAGAGATAAATCTCTTCCCTCACTTTTAACTGTCCTTGTTTTATAAAATTTGACGATAATTATTGAGGGAAATTAATTTTATTATTCAGTAAAGTGTTTGGTGAAAATTTGTTGGAGAGTGCTTGCAGGCAATACATTTCAAACCGATTAGATGTTATCGTTTCAGAATGATTGTGGGGGTATTTCCAAAACATTGATACCTTTATCGCAGTATGATTATACTTTTAGCTCGGACAACATAATGTCACTTTTGATCAGACGCTTATTTGCCCACTATTCTAATAATATTAATATTGGCCTTGAATTTCTAGATTAGACTTTAAAACTACTATGTTATATTTTCAGTTGAGTTTTCAAAAATCCACACTCCTACACACATCCACATACCCCATACACATCCACATATCCTTCGGCCGACACACGCCATCCCTGACAAACATTCACACACGCACAGGAAGCCGTTGCAGTTGCAAAACACATTTTCTGGAAGAAATGACGAAACGGGAATAAAGATCGTTAAGAGGGGTACGCTTGAAGAGTATTTTCCTTCATTTAGAAAGGCGTTTGTGTTGCGAAATTTTCAACGACGTTTGGAAACTCCAAAGTGCCTTCAAAGACCTATAGTTTGAAAAAACCCTGCCATTAATATTACTTCCATTTTCTCTGTCATTGAAGTGTTGATGGCCCAGTGGTAGCGATCTGGACTGGTGATCTGAGGATAGTGAGTTCAATTCCTCGTAATAATGATCTTTTTCATGCCCGCGAAGAAAAGAGAACCCAGTAGGTGAATATTAGTTCTATGTGTGATGATGATGAGAAGGAGATGGCTAGGTGGTAACTCTTAAGAATTCTGAGTGCAAGTTTGTGAGTTCAAACCCCCAAAAAGAATAACTTTTTTCATGTCTGAGAAAAAAAAAACACACATCAACCTGATGCAATACAAAGATAAATATCAGTTGTCAGAGTGATAATGGAAGGAATGTGATGGTCTGTTGGTAACTCGTTGTTCTGCTGATCACAAGGTTGAGGGTTCGAGTCCCCAAAGAGGAAGAAATGTTTTCATGTTTAAACCAAATGCAACCAACAAACAGTTAAATAGGAATTCTAACTAGATTGTTGTGGGGATCCCGTGGTAACGTAGTGGACTGCGGAATGGAAGGCTGTGAGTAGTTGTGGGTTCGAGTCCGGGAGCCTCCCGAGGTGATGAGAACGAAAGACCGAAACGAATCATCTGGTACTGACTAAGAGCGAAACCTAGAAAAGAAACAGATGGTTGAAGAATGAGGAGGAAAACTCTTCATTTCAAAATCTACCCTTGGAACACTTTTAATTGGAAAAGCTTTTTTCTTTAAAACGCATTTTTGATTTTCAGTCCTCGACATCGAGTAACGTTTCAAACCCGTTTCATTACAATGTCAAAGTTTTTATATTTATTTATATTCTGCATTTGATTATTGTTTGGTTTAGTTTCGATTGTTATTTGAGTTTGCCCCAGGTGGGATTCGAACCCACTCCGCTAGGTTTGAAAACCGCGTCGCTACCTATCACGCCACCGAAGAACTGTAATCAAGAGTGTGCTTTATCATTAAATATTCTCAGTTCAACACCGCAATATGATGAGATGGCATCAGATATAAGAAATTACTTTTAATATTTATTAAACAAAATCGGGACTTTTATTGTAGTTTTAATATACGGTTTACATGTAGGCATCAGGTGGATGCAGACATTCTACCTCGTTGATCGATGGTCGATGTGAAATCTACGGAACTGCCACGAACACGTTAATCGGTCTCACTGTTGGACTTCTTCAAATTCAGAACTTGCCAAATACAACTCAACTGAATGGAGCCGATGTTGAATAAACAGGGAGTATCATTATTTGACACAGCTGAATCCGCGTCTGTTCTGTAATTATCTCAAATATTCTTAAACGAATGGAGTTTTGAAACGAGAGACAACTTTGCCCCCATTTCAAAGTATTCCACTCAAATAGGATTTTGGGGGTTTGAACCCATGACCACAAGATGTATTAAATATAAGAATTTTAACGTACGCCCATACCATCTGAGCTACAAGGACGAGGCTATCTGCTTTCTGAAAATGTGTCTTCGTTATTCACCCGTTGAGTGCAATAAGGCACCATCTGCGATGCTTTGGCATCACAGATGGTGTCTTGTTGCATTCAAGGGACGATGTAATTAGTTGCAACAGTCATTGAAAGCAGTTTGTTGGACTTTTGCACAATGAAACCTCAAATTAATAACTCAACACAATCACAGAAAATGTTCAGGTTTTCTGTCTCCGTTTATTGATATTAAATTGAGCTCTGATTGTTCAACCTGACAATGATTGTGTTGTGCATATCAATATATAAGCACGACGCATTCGTCGTATAACTTACACCTGTCCATGGCTTAACCCTTATAAAAAAGTACCATGGTAAACCATGGTAAATCCCAAAATACCCTGGAATCCACGATGCGATCATGACTCAACGAACCAGTTTACTGTTGCACATTCGCAAACACCCTGACTTTTACTCAAGTATTTTACGAGTGCAAGAAACGGAAGTGTATTTATTCAACTTTAACCAATATTAAGTTGTTCGGAATGTTGAAAGAGCAATTGGGGTTGGAAACCTTGAACTTCGGCAGCATAACACGCTTTTATCAATTTGCCATCGTGACCAAACTAAGTGCAGTCTAATTGCTGTGACAACTCTGCTGCTGCTTTCTATATTCTATAACAACTTCACAGTCGGCATTGGCAGCTGCTGTAAAACGAATGAATAATTAAAGCGCTACATAATGAATGACAAGTTAGCTTGAAAATAGATGATAGGTTATTTTCGATGTCGTCAGAAGTCTAAAAAAATTAATAATTTGTCACATTTTTGCTGTCCACCCGCATTTATGAACAATGCTTCGCAGTTTTCAGCCTCAAAGAATGATAAATTATGACACATTTTGTAAATATTTTACGCCATCTAAAATAACATGTCACCTATTGTCAAGCTAAATTTCCCATTACTCATCAGTTTGGAGTTTCCTATAGTTTGTTCAAGTAATTACTCACTGAAACCCACAAGAACAGCGTTTTTCTGCTTTTTAATGAAAAACGGATTTTGTTCACAGATTCTTCCTGGTCTTGAACTCACAAACCCAGAAGCAAGGTAGTCAGGAAAAAAAGTTGTGTTCGTACCCGACGCGCCATCAACACCACCCCGAAAAACAATTATTTCCAAAGAACCTGATCTTGTGGCTTGAAAATTGTTGAATCTCTGAACAATGGTGGTTTCTTTGCGACTTGCCACTCAAAAAAAGAAGAAAAAAAAAACCGAAAAAAACAAGTGAATGGACTGAAATCCATGCTTTACCTTGTCACTAGCTGGCCTGTGTAAATTACAAACCAACACATGAAAAGAGAATTACCTTGAATATTTTCATGCAACTTTTATTTAATGTAATTCATTTTTATTCACGCAAACACTTGAAAAAATCGGTAGGATATAGCCATGGCGTTCAGACGTTGCTGTTCCGAATGTCGATACGTTCGCACATACGTCTGTAGACGGTGTTTCTTTCCGCTCTCTAATATAAGTTTCACTTGGACAATCGAAACCAAACTTGACATTATGGCTGTCACGATTTTTTAATTTAGGAATCGATTAATCGTCGCAAATAATCGATGATAATCTATTAATCGTACCTAGATGACCTCCCTCTCCCTCTCTTTGAAGTCGATAAAAATGAAGTTCAAGTCAGTTGACCTACCTCAAGTAAACAACGAAGACGATCCTCTTTTAGGTACATTCAAAGCTTTGATGTTCTGAACTTTTGAACCGTCAGTGTAATAATCAAGTCCGGTCGGCAGCTGCGAACTTCGCAACTGCCGACCGGTCTTGATTATTACACTGACGGTTCAAAAGTTCAGAACACCAAACATTTAATGAATGTACCTGAAAGAAAAATGCTTCCAACAGCTTCTTGGGGTTTAACATCGTTGTTCTTAACTCTTTACCTTTGGAAACAATAGGTTTTTCTTCAAATTTTCTTTTAATTATTAAACGTCTAAAACAGGATACAATTCACCGATTATTCGACAACGAAAAATACTAATCGATTTCGCCGTGACCGATCAATAATTTATTAATCGATTAATCGTGACAGCCCTACTTGACATATGGGTTCAGTATGATGAGAGGAAGAATTTACTTGGGGAGTCATTGCGCAAAAGATCAAGGTCACTGTGACCTTTGACATACAAATTTCCCTAGATTAGCTCTCTAATTAAAGTTCCACTGGACCGATTGAAGCCAAACTTGACATGTGGATTGTGTATATTGAGAGGAAGAGCTCTACAATATCACTATGGAATCATTGCGCCAATGGCCAAGCTCACAGTGACCTGTCACTTACAAATTTGTCTGGTTTTCGTTCTCTAAAGTTCTGATGAGCGAGTTAAACCAAACTTGGTGTGCAGGTTAAATATAACGAAAGAAAAAACGTTATGGATTGTGTGGTCCTTACGCCAAATCAAGATCACAGACTGACAGTGACCTTTACCTGACAAATTTCCCTGGTCCTACTCCCTGATTAAGGTTCCATTGGAGAGATCGAATTCAAACTTAACAGGTGGGTTGGGTATGATGAGAGGGAGGGCCCTATTTATTTTAGGGTCATTGTGCTGAAGGCCGAGGTCACATTGATCTTTAACGTACACATATTCCTGGCTTCTGCTCTCGTTGCTGTATCAGAGCGGTTTTTTCGGGGTGGGGGTGGGGGGGGGGGGGGTGGGTAGCCACTTCTAGTGGCCAGCTCCAGTTTCCATTTTTAGAAAGAGAACGATGATGGAGACGAAAAAAACATGAAAATAACAAGAGATGGCGGGAACCGGATATAGACGTCCAAACATGGCCTGAAAGAGCGTTTTTTTAATTTTGTGGTTTCGTTCGGGACGAACCAAACGAAAAAATTAAAATACGCTCTTTCAGGCCATGTTTGGACTACTGATGTAGTGTTCAAATGAAAATAGCCTAGCCGAAAACTGGCATATTTAATACAGCCTAAACAGCCTATCAAAATATGAATATAATGTTTACAGTAGATATTGGTGTTTATAATTAATACATAATACTCATTATACACACGACTATCTATATACTCGAGGATAGCAATTATCAGGCTGATTATGTTTTTTTAATAAATTTTTATAAGAAAAGCAGAAAAAGAATTAAAATGACTTTATAGTTATTTGGCTTGAGAATAGGTGACACGTTATTTTCGATGGCGTCAGATATCTAAAAAAAAATCGCGACATCGACGCCGTAGCTACGACGGGTGGTGCAATCTGCAAGTGCATCGAACAACATGTGCATCGAACATGGGCTAGACATCAATAAGATACACTTGGCTACCAAATATGAAGTCATTCCACCAAGTAGTTTGAAAGTTATTCTTTTAGAAACGCGTTGGTCACAAAATTCTAAGTTCATCAAGGGCCATAACTCCAAGAAAAATATTTGGAACAACACATGCATTGAACAGTGGCTAGACATCAATAAGATACACTTATATGCCAAATATAAAGTCATTCCATCAAGTATTTCAAAAGTTACTGAGTTTTGAAACTCGTTGGTCACAGACCGACCGACCGACCGACAGACAGACAGACAGACAGACCGACATTGCCACTTATAGAGCTGCTAGTCGCAGCTAATTATAATTTTTCATTTTTTGACGTTCTAAAATTCGCGGGCATTGTTCATTAATATGGATGGACAGCAAAAAAGTTGCAAATTATTATTTTGTTCAGATTTTTTACCACATCGAAAATAACATATCGCCTATTTTCAAACTAACGTTCCATTACTACGAAGTACCTCAATGTGGCTCTAAATATAGTTTTCCCGTCGAACAAAGAGAATTCGGCAAAACCTGGTGCAATGTCTGACGTAAACATAGTAAGTTAACCCTTTGCCCAAAACAGACGATATCAAAAGTCTTTATTTTAAATATTATTTTTTCAAAGTTTTCTGATAATTTCAACAAAACTATATCATGTGACCCCTCATTAGAACGAGCTCGTTCCAATGAGGGAGTCAGATGAAACACTTTTGGTGGCATTTTTTTAATAATTTTTTTCAACTGCTGAATTTGTTTATCACGCGAGCGGTGGCGGCCGAATTGTTAGATACATGGTTAATATAATTCTGATTCAATGTAACGATGCGTCGAGTCGAAATTTAAATCAGTTATTTCTTCCAATTTGAATTTACTCATTAAATCGGTGTAATTCACATTTGTTTGACTATAAATCTCCTTGGAAGGCTCTTAATCCCGATAGCCCTTCCCATCATGCTCGTATGAAGTGCCAGGAGCTGTAGAATAATAAAATACATTGTAATTGAAATGGAAAAGATACAACACATGACATCAGGTCTGGAATTCTAGAAAGTATGGGAGTACAAACAAGAGGGGGGCCATGCCCTGGGGCATACACCCATGGTGCATACCGCTAAACAATGACAAGAGAAGAAATGAATCATGATACTGTATTAGCTATTCCCATAAACAATCTTCATTCCAAATTTCACCGAGAGCCGCTAAACCCAAACCAGAGATATCAGGCGAACAGACAAAAAATTGTCTATTTCACCAGGTAAACAGCAAAATTATTGTCTTTGTTTTACAGCAAGGTAATTGTGATGGCCAGGAACACCTGCTACTGAAGTCTATTGACAATTGGACCATCCACATAAGAGATTTAGAACAAGGACATAATGCCACATGTGGGGAGGTAATTGGCATGTATTTTCTTTGTTTAACTGCAGGGACATAACTCACTTGAAAGTCTTGCACATAAATAATCTTCATTCCAAATTTCATTGAAATCTGATAACCCAAACCTTATAAAACAAAGACATAATGCCACACGTGGGAATGTGATTTACATGTATTTTCTTTGTTTTACTGCAGGGACATGACTCATTTGAAAGCCTTTCCTGTAAACAACCTTCCTTCCAAATTTCATTGAAATCTGATAACCTAAACAGTTGAAACGTGAAATATGTGAACAGACAAAAAATTGACTATTTTACGAGGCACATTGAGAATTTTCAAAGTTAAAAAGGGAGATAAGTCTAAAAAGTGAAAAGTAAGAAATATTATTAGAGACTCATTTGAAAGCCTTTCTGATAAACAATTTTCATTCCAAATTTCACTGATATTCAATAACTCAAACCTGAGATACGAGGCGATCGGACAAAAAATAGCCTATTCAAAGGGCCATAACTCACAGAAAACATATTCCAACAGCAAAACGGATGAAGCTGCTTAAAGAGCTCATAATAATGAACATCTGTATCAAACTTCATCGAAATTTGAGCAGTAATGTTGAAGTTATAACGTGACCAGACATCTGAGTGCTGACGGACAGACGGATGCACAGACAGGCGCAATTGAGTATCGGTATATCCCACTTTTTGAAAAAAAAGTGGGGGTACAATAATTGCACTTCTCAGTTTGCAAGGAGTACAACTGCATTCTTAAATCTCAGTGCAGCTATTATTAAGACTCCTGACCACCTCAGGCCTAAACCTGAGTCTAGGCTGATGTTTGGGCCTGAGGTGGTCAGGAATCAGCAGTCTGAATTTGTCTTGGAGAGCAGTAGGCATGTTGCATGCCTAAAGAATGTTTGGCTTGAGGAACTGATGATCAAAAATATTGTTTTCTATATAGTAGTTTTTACAGGTCACAGAGTCAAGCCAGAAAATAAGCAGACTGTCATCTGCAAAATGAGGCCCCAAGAGGGTGAATTTAGTGATGCTACCCTGAATTGCAGGGTAGCATCACTAAATTTACCCTCTGTGAACCTCAATCTGAATCAGGGTCTCAAAACTAAACAGAAAGAGGTACCCAGAGGATAAATTGGCCCGCTGTATGAGATAGCACCATCAAATTCACCCGCTGGGGACCTCATTTTGCAAATGTCAGACTGCTTATTTTCAGGCCTGCACAGAGTATGATTAATTTAGTCGACTTTAATCGATCATTCTTCTTGAAAAGTCGATCATGAAATTTCATAATCGTGTCAGCTCTGCTAACAAGTGCACCACCAGGCGGTGGATCAACATATGGCCATCTATGAAGAAATTGCGCTTGTGAAGAAATTTTTAGTTGAACAAAAGGTCAAAATAATTCCTTCAAAAATAATTGTACATTTCTGGCTTATGACCCATTAAAACTCCCTGCACACTGATGTTGAAATATCAAAATTTCAAACTGCGAATTTTTCCCATAATGCAACTAGGAATTTAACCAATTCAATCTTGTTTGACAGAGCTCATTGAGCTCTGTCAAACAAGATTGAATTGATTAAAGTTCTAGCTGCTTTGTGTGAAAACATGCATCTTGAAATCTCAGTATTTTGACATCAGAGTGCAGAGGGTTAAAGTTGAATATACTGTTTTCAAGTTATTGCGTGGAGAATCAAAAGTCACCCAAACTCCCACATGGTTGCCATGGTGGCCATATTGGACATGTCAGGATGCTGGTTATCGAAAGGAACCATCCTCTAGTCATGACTAATCAACCATAAAAAACAGTATCTGTTGGATGTATTGTTTTCAAGTTATAGCATGGACAAATAAAAGTTAACAGATGGACAGATGGACGGACATTGATGCTGGTTATTGAAAGGAACCATCCTCTAGTCATGACTAATCAACCATAAAAAACAGTATCTGTTGGATGTATTGTTTTCAAGTTATCACATGGGCAAACAAAAGTTGACGGATGGATGGATGGACAGACAGACAAATGGATGGACAATGATGCTGGTTATCGAAAGGAACCATCCCTAGTCATGACTAATCAACCATAAAAACAGAATCTGTTGGATTATCATTATGGACAATCAAAAGTCCCTAAAAATCCAAAATGGCTGCCATGGAGGCCATCTTGGATATGTCAGAATGCTGGTTATCGAAAGGAACCATCCTCTAGTCATGATTTATCAATTATAAAAATGTAGCATCTGTTGGATCTATAGTTTTCAAGTTATCGCGTGGACAATCAAAAGTCCCTGAAAATCCATGATGGCTGTTGTGGTGGCCATATTGGATATGCCAGAATGCTGGTTATCGAAAGGAACCATCCTCTAGTCATGACTAATCAACCATAAAAAATAGTATCTGTTGGATGTATTGTTTTCAAGTTATCGCATGAACAAACAAAAGCTAATGGACAGACGGACGGATGGACAGGTGGACATTGCCATACCATAATACGGCCTGCTCATATGTATGACCGGCCGTATAAAAATGATTAACAGAGTTTGCCTCAGACTATGACTCTTGAAATGGTGGGCTTGGAAGGTCCTTTGATACTTTGACATGGTATAATGTCATGAATCGATTCTCGCAAATGATTCGCACACAGAACACATTGAAAATCAACTTTGATTCTCGCAAAATTCTTCATTTTATTCTCGTCATAGATTCTAAATGTGTCATTACTGGCCTGGCAAATTCTCCATATCTTTTGCTCCCCCATAGTAAGGCAACACTGTGACTCAACAGTGGTGTCTAGTGAAGTCTTGGCTGCCAAAATGGGCAGCCAAGACTTCACTAGAATCCACTGATAAGGTGATGAAACTATTGAAATAAGATGACCAAACTCCAGGCCTGGCATTCTTCAGGAGTACAGGAGTGCTGCACGCATATTGCACACATAGAAAACATTGAGAAGGGCAATTTTTTGCACCTCTTGAGTTTCTGGAATGGCAGACCTGTTTGGAACTACCTTTAAAATATGTTATCATTTGTCAATGTTGCATTGATTCACAATAATTCATGACCCATTCTGTGTTGCATTTCGAAAGTACACGTAGAAGACAGTCACATAAGAATTGAATGCAACATTTTTAATAATGAGAAGATGTGTGTGCCAATTTTTCCACTATGAAGCTGAATGTAGTACAATTTTTCAGTCACAATAGTAATACCTTGAAGTGAATATAACCCAAACAGCATACAAGTATACACAGACCTGAAAATAAGCAGTCTGACATTTGCAGAATGAGGTCCCCAGAGGGTGAATTTGATGCTATCCCATACAGTGGTACCTCTTTCTGTTTAGTTTGAGATCCTGATTCAGATTGAGGTTCACAGAGGGTATGGTTAAAACTAGAAGTCCTGTAATGAAATGCACGCAAATAGCATGTCAATCTGCGCGTTATAACCACGGTAAGGCTATCATATGGCTTGCGCACAAGCACTTTTTCAGCCAATGGACCTCCGGGTAACCCGGAGGTCCATTGGCAGAAACATTGCTTATGCTTGCTATGCGTAACCACAAGAATCTGCCATGCTTTGGATGCAATTCGGTTAGGAAATTGCAGGCAATTCCTACGCGCAATTAAGCTGGGATAAGCGCACAGTTCATGACAGGACTTCTAGTTTTAACTGTAAATTTAGTGATGCTATGCTGCTGTGCAGGGTAGCATCACTAAATTCACCCTTTGGGAACCTCATTTTACAGATGACAGTCTGCTTATTTTCTGGCTTGAGTATACACATTAAAAATTTCAGGTGCAACTGCACTCCCAAGCAATTTGAGGAGGGCATTTGTTTTGCACTCCTTGATTTTCTAGACTGCCAGGCCTGTTTAAACTCATATATGTGGGTGTGGGGAGGGGGGGTGGGGGGGGGGGCATTACTCTATATAGACATAAAAGGAAAGAAAATCCCCCAAAATAGGGTAAGCTCTTAAGGGATTAAACTCCGGCAAATATAAAAATATTAGCTTTGATTTAAGTATGGAAAATTCACTTGTTACACTCACAAGTATATTACAGTATTCTCATATTCTCAATTATTTAAAAACAGAAAACTGATTCTCATGGCAAGAGATTGCGAGAATCAAAACCGATTCTCGTGAATCGGGACAGATTTTAAATCCAGATACCAGAGAGGCAGTGTCAATAAGTCACCATGTGCCAAGCTTATTTTTATAGATGAAACTACATCCATCCCACCAATGGTATAATATCATCTCTCATAATAGATTGAAGGTTCAACCAACTACATCTCCATTGGTAGAGGTCATTCAAACAAGATATATAGTCAGAATCAACAAGGCAATAGAATACCTATTATTATTAAAAAGCAGCATATTTTTGGCAAAAAAATATTCTTGCGAATATAGAAACTGTTTTAAATCTTGGAATTTCCATTCTATAGTTTTATTCTGCCTTGTACTATCATTTAACCCTTTACCTAACATGAAAAGCAGACGACACCTGCAAAAAAGAAATTATTGAATAACAAATTTTTTTGTCTCAAAAACGTAGGTTATGACCCCTCATTGGAATGAGCTCAACAAGCTCGTTCCAATGAGGGGTCATAACCTATGTTTTTGAGACAAAAAATGAAAAAATAATGAAAATTAATTGGTGAATTTTGTAGCCGTTATGTTGGGTAAAGGGTTAATTCACAGAAACTATCCTGTACTATTAGTAGGCATTTCAGAATATCTTGGTAACAAGTACCATCAGTTTTGTGACTGCAATTTCAAAGTTAGGAGAATTGAAGATGACATCCCTGAAACAGGGATGTGGGGACAGGGCATGTGGAGGGGTGCATCCCACCCCCAACACAGAGAACTAAATTTGAATAGTTAGAATTTTGATGAACAATTAGAGCCTTCACTGCAGGGAGTATGACCAAATAGTATGCATATCATTAAGGTGACAAGCATTATATATTTCTATGGGTGGAGGAGGAGGGAGGCAGTATTACACTATTGTGCTAAAAAAATATTTTTCGTAAAGTCTACCTGTGTCTATCACCATGAGAGGCAAAGGATAAATGATACAGATATTTACTCTTGTATTCCACACAGAATTACAGGGTGGCAAATAGGTATATTATTATAGTGAAGGAAATATGAAAAAATAAATAGTGGTGGGGTGGAATCCTGTTAATTGAATAGCCACTTTGCCAATTCAATTAACAGGGATTGTGTCACTTTCCTGTATTCTTGAGATAAGCTTAGCATTTATTCGATTATATCTTCTTTGACAGAGCTTCATGAGCTCTGTCAAACAAGATATAATAGATTAAATGCCTGTATTGGAAGCACTGAGGCAAAATAGGTCTATAAACAAAGGAAAACTAGGAAGAGTCAGGATAATCTCTCGACAGGTTACAAGAATTTTTATTCCATTAACAGGAGTTTACTCTATAACCTATATTCAATTAACAGGTCAAATTAGTGATGGAGGTATGGTAAATGGTTTTGTGTTGGGAAACTATATTCAGTTAACAAGGTTATTCAGTTAAGAGATATCCAATTAAGTGGGCTCCACTGTGCCAGGGATTGTTTTGTCTGTCTACAGAGTCTGAATATGGGACCCTTTCCCAATGGCATATTGACATGATTTTTCCCAATTCAAAACAAAAATTTCCCAATCTCAATTCTCATTCAAATAAAAATTTAATTCTTTTTTTTCCATTCTTGAAGGCCTTATTTTCACTTTATTCACGTTTCACTGCAACAAAACAGGTGACCCAATAGGCAGTTTTTACATGCATTTGTTTTAGTTACATCCCAAGAACCTTGTCAGTTGTTTCTAGGCAAGTCATGGCTGCCTGTATAGGCGGCCAACTTTTGCCTAGACAAAACTGCTAAGGCACAGAATGTAGACTGTCCAAATGTAGCAAATACAACAATTTATAATAGAGATTACAAAGACTGATCATTATTTTATGTGACTTGTTTGTTATAAAACTTACTACATATGTACTATACATATAGTAGCTTCTGTATTAATATTCTCATCTCAATATGAAAGTAACATTTCTTATCCTTTGTGTGTTTCTTATTCCAAACAAATTTCCAATTGGAGCCTTCATGACAGGAATCTTCCCAATTTCATGGACCCTGGACCCTTTCTCAAAGAGGGTAGAAAAACCCCTGGGTACATGTTGGATCTAATAAAAAGTACAGGAGGGAAAATAGTTGATACACACTGAGATTGTCAATTTGACTTACAACTCCAGAACATTCTGTCATTCTGGATGCGAAGGGTTCAAGACACCAGCAAATTCGACATGGATCCCATCTAATACTAGAATTGCATTCCTCCACAGAATAGCACAGATATTTCTAAGTGTATTATATTGTCCACTGACAGTAGTAGGGCTGCACGGTATATCGATTTATTTATTGGTGTTTAAGGTCACATTCTTATGCACAATGGCTAATCACGACCATGACAGTTTTACGGGTGGAGGAAGCCAGAGTACCTGGAGTGAACCACCGAGCAACGACGAGCAGCTGCCAGCTCCCCAACATCATAACTCTGCACTGCAGCACAGGCCGGGTTAGATTGGTTGGAGACATGGTTAAGTGCCTTGCCCAAGGACACAAAGCGGGAGTTCAAATCAATCGCTCAGACGATCATCCATCCGAGGACCAACCGAGCTCAACATTGCTTAATATCGGTGATCTGACAAGAAGGTATATCGATAATTCGATACATTATTACAAAAATATTGATTTATCATCGCTATTTATTTAGCCACAATTTAATAAGTTTCAAGATGTCTTGAGTTTCAAGAGTAGTCCCCAATGAATACTATTATCCTTTTACCCAATGACTTGGCCGTATCCGCCCAAGTAATATACAAATTCAGCAGCCGAAAAAATATTTAAAACAAAAATTCAACAAAACCATATCATGTGACCCCTCACTGGAATGAGCTCGTTGAGCTCGTTCCAATTAGGGTCACATAACATTGTTTTGTTGAATTTATTGAAAAATTTGATAAACTAACATTACCGGTATTCAGTTTAGAATATTGTGCAGCCTAAGCCAACTGCAATGCCTAAGCATTGCATTTAGCAGCTTTATGCTTTCAAGGAATGATGTAATATATGCCAAAGTGTACAAGGGTTAAAACACTTTGGCATATATTACATCATTCCTTCAAAGCATAAAGTGTACAAGGGTTAAAATGAGCATCGTGATGTTGCGGTAACTGGTTCCCGACAGATCACCAAAGTTAAGCAACGTCGAGCCTGGTTAATCCTCGGATGGGTGACCGTCTGAGCGATCGATTCGGACTCCCGCATTGTGTCCTTGGGCAAGGCACTTAACCCCGATTGTCCACATGGGTAGCCCGATGACGCCATGTACTAAGATGTACTGCACGTCGATGGTGCGCATGTCTTCAACCAATCTAACCCTGCCTTCGCTACGGTGTGGAGTTTCGATGTTGGGGAACTGGTAGCTGCTCGTCGTTGCTTGGTGGTTCTCTCCAGGTACTCCGGCTTCCTCCACCTGTCACGGTCATGATTAGCCATTGTGCATAAGTATGTGACCTTAAACACCAATAAAATAAATATACAAGGGTTAAAATATCACATACAGACTACTAGCATGACATAATGTATATGACAGCAGGTCCTTAATAAAGAATAGTTGATTAAATAAGTGTGAACAGAAGGTATTAAGATATGTTGCCTTGATACAACAGTTTACTAATAAGAAAAGATAAGATTTATTCAGCAAATACAACAGAATAAAGTCAGATTGCTACACACAGAATCAACATAAACAGAATCATAAAACACACTAATTCATATGACATACATAAATCATATTACAGATAAGTCCCTCTTGTGAAAGAAGAGCTGGACCATGTTACAAATAACATTGCACAGCACTGGATTATCACTAGTCATTATTA
The DNA here is from genome assembly GCA_031216915.1 of Pictodentalium vernedei. Lineage (NCBI taxonomy): Eukaryota > Metazoa > Mollusca > Scaphopoda > Dentaliida > Dentaliidae > Pictodentalium > Pictodentalium vernedei. The sequence goes on along the minus strand of CM062290.1, from coordinate 58,710,609 downwards.
CTTTAAATTTGTCCATTGTATCCATTAAAGGAAAGTCAATTTTTTATCCGAAATTGCTCCAAATAATTTTCCTCTCAATCATGCAGAAAGAGCGGACATTCCAATACGAAATGCCATTCCGGTTCCACCTCCCCCATTGTACAAGCTTCGCATATTCTCTGTTCGATAGGATGAGGAGGTTGTAAATGCCGAATATGATACTTTTATTCAGGGTTCGTATACTTTTTTTGAGAATCAAATTTCAAGACTTTTCCACTACTTTCTTGAGGGGTGTGGGGGGGGGGGGGATGGGGGGGGGGGAGTAAAGGGCCAGAAAAAAAATGTGTGAAGATAGGTGGAAATTTTTATTTTGCAGATTTTCTGACCCACCTATCCTTTCCTGCATATTTTTTCCATTACATTGTAGGGGACACACCCACTTCTCATACATTTTACAGACTTTGACACTCGAACACTAATTCGAAACACATAATGCGCACTGATTCACTGCATATTCTTATATGTCCACACATTTTTCCATTTACTCTACCAGATGCATTTTTCAATACCTACCAGATTTACATCAGTTCACAAAGAAACATTACTGTATAGCTTGAACCCAAGCCAAAAAAATAAGCAGACTGTCATCTGCAAAATGAGGTCCCCACAGGGAGAATTTAGTGATGCTACCCTGCACAGCAGGGTAGCATCACTAAATTTACCCTCTGTGAATCACAATCTGAATCAGGGTCTCAAAACTAAATGGAAAAAAGTACCCAGATGATAAATTGGCCCACTGTGTGGGATAGCATCATCAGATTCACCCTTTGGGAACCTCATTCTGCAATTGTCAGACTGCTTATTTTAAGGCCTGCTTGAACCCCATATGGACCTGGGTATATTAGGTCCACATTTTGTAGCCAGGTTGTTAACTCACAGCAGTGATGACCTGGCTGTTCATACTGACATTTTAATACTATATTGATGTAGCAAATTCTAAGGAATTTGTATTATCCTTATATTGAGGTGTCTGTGTGGATGAGCTTGTCAATTTCTTCCAGTGGTTGGTGGATTCCTTAACCCTTTACCCAATGCAGACGATATCAAAATTTATTATTTTGAATATAATTTCAACAAAAACCATATCATGTGACCCCTCATTGGAATGAGCTCAATGATATTGTTCCAATGAGGGGTCACATGATATGGTTTTGTTGAAATATTTTGAAAAATTAAATTTGTTAAACTGCTCAATTTGCATATTACGCAGACGGATTCGGGCGATTCGTTAGGTAAAGGGTTAAGCCATCCAGTGAATCTGTTTGAATAATTCTACCTTCATCTTGGGAACTAACAACATTGTGTTATAGGCATCATATAGCCATAGTTGTTGAAAGCGATGTAAAACCCCAATCAAACCAGATCATACAATTGAGACAAACTAAATGTGTTTTCTCAGTGTTTACCTTGCAAATGAATCTAATTTATTCTTTTTCCCAGAAACCTTTGATTTTAAACCAAATTTAAATATGCTTTTCCTAATTTTATCTCTGATATGAACAGTTCATTCCCACTAGACCAGTTCCCTGTAGACCAACTCCCACAAGGCCAATTCACAAAAGACAAATTCCCCTTAGACCAACTGGTGTGTTCTACTTTAAAAATAATTCTACATCAATAATTTGATATATTTATAAATGTATTTAATGTTATTGATATTCAAGCCTGAAAATAAGCAGTCTTTCATTTGCAGAATGGTTCACAGAGGGTAAATTTAGTGATGCTACCCTGCTGTGCAGGGTAGCATCACCAAATTCACCCTCTGGGGACCTCATTTTTCAGCTGGTAGTCGGCTCATTTTCTGGCTTGTCGATATTTTATAGATGGTGCAGGATGTTGGGCAGATTTTTATAAATAATTGTTTCCTAATTATCCTTAATCAACCCTTAATCAGAAACACTATGCAGTTGGTCTAAGGGGAAGTGGTCTAGTGGGAAGGTTATCTCCCAAAACTTAGACATCCCATAACTTAGACATCCCATAACTCAGACTCTCAGTAAAAGTAGTTAATTATGTTCACCCACTATTACAATGGAATAGACTGATATTATATTAATGAAAACAGGTTTATCCAAACAAGAGAATTACCAAAGAATTGATTATTATTTGTTAGTAAAACTTGTTCACACAAACAAAACATCAAATAAGTTGTTAATTATTATCATTATGCTACCCAAATGAAGTCCTTATATAATGAAGAAATAATTGGTAGAGACCAAGTAGAGTTACTGCCATCTTTTCCATCAATAAGTAGTGCCTTGTATAGGCACAGGCAAAAAAAAAACATACCATCACTTCCCAAGACAAGGGCTGAGGTTAACCTTGACGGCACATGGTCTGAGACTTCAGATGGACGTCGTTATTTACTTTTAACTGATGGAGAGGAAGAAAAGATGATTATCTTTTCTACTGATGACCAACTAGAAGTTTTGCAGTCTGCTGAAACCGTGTACATGGATGGTACATTTTCTTCATGCCCCGACTTATGGAGCCAGGTTTACACCATTCATGCAATGAACGGGACCAGTTCATATCCACTTGTGTTTGCTCTTCTACCAAACAGGCTGAAAGCTGAAATTCAACAGAGACTGAATAGAACATTTGTCCCTAGTCGTATACAAACTGATTTTGAGATTGCTGCTATTTATGTGGTTACAAGTGAATTTCCAGATGCAGAGGTGAAAGGTTGTTTTTTCCATTTCTGTCAGGCCATTTGGCGCAAAACCCAAGAGCTTGGGTTGTCTGTACAATATAGGGAAGACACAGCTATCCAGTCCTGGATTAGAAGAGAGCAGCAGGACTTGCTCTTCTTCCACCAACGATCGTCCAAGAAACTTGGATAGACGCCATGGAGTCAACCCCAGAAGTACCTACAGCAACAGATTTTAATGACTATATGGTCACAACATGGGTTGATGATGATGCAAGATTCCAAATCCCTCTTTGGAATCATCATCAGACAACAGGTCTCAGGACAAACAACCACCTAGAAGGCTTCCACAATCGCCTGAATGGAACATTGCCCCACAGACACCCAAATATCTACAGGTTTGTGGAAGTTATAAAGAAAATTGAAAATGCTGATAGAGCAAAATTCGCACAAATAAATTTTGGCGCAGCTCCACCAAGCAGGAAAAGAGTCTACAGGGAAGCTGAGAACCGACTTCAACGTCTAAAGCAAATGATGGTTGAAGGACAAAAATCACCTCTAGAATTTCTAGATGCAGTGGGACATCTTCTAAGACTAGCTTAACCCTTTACCCAACGAGGACAATAGATGACACTTGCAAGAAAATGTCTTAGCAATTGAACATTTTGTCTTAAAAACATAGTTAATGACCCCTTATTGAAACGAGCTCAATGAGCTCGGTCCAGTGGAGGGTCATAAGCTATGTTTTTGAGGCAGTTTATATTTTATATTTATATATATATATATTAGGTAAATTTCAAAATTGGAAATAATGTAGGCCGTTTTGGCAATTTTGTTGGGTTAAGGGATAAACGAGTGAACTATTGTAAAATATCTTGTGATTTTTATGTATCGGTATTATGTTTGTGTATTTTGTTTTTTTATGTATCTGTATTATGTTTGTGTATTTTGTTTTTTATGTATCTGTTTTATGTTTATATTTTGTGTATGCTTTTGAAGTTTATATTTTAAGTAAATGTCTTGTTGTCTGATGGCAACAAATCGCCTATAGATTAGTGTTTTTATGTTTCTGTAATGTGTTTGATCATTGTGTGTTTTTGTTCTTGTCTTAGTTTGTTACCTAATTTTGAAATGCTTTATATTCTGTATTTTTATGTGATTGAAATGAATAATGATTGATTTTGAAATTGCAATAAACATTTTTCCACAAATCAGACTTTGTGTGCATATTTCACAGATTAGTCCATTAGAATAATGGGTAACAAGCAGGGGATTAGCTGTACACTAAAGTGTGAATGTTGTTGTTTTAAGCTGTCTAAGTTATGGGATGTCTAAGTTTTGGGAGGATACCAGTGGGAAGACACCATATGCATTTCGAACAGTCTAGTTTCTGTAAATCATGGCATATGCAGGCATATGTGAGCACTGTGTCAGTTGTGCCTATAATTAATTTACTGCTGCTCATAAACACTGTAACCATGGATATGCTTCAAATGTTGGTTGAGTTAGTGGGAACTTGTTTTTGTTCTGGCTCAAGAAGGGCAAACCTTGTGTTTTTGTTTTTGTTATAACATCTGCATACCAGGATAGTGATCAAAAAGACTTTTTTTGCTTTTGTTAAATCAGACTTTTTTGTTTTTGGTGAAATAAAAATTAATATTTTCAGTTTTTTCATTCAGGTATTTTGACTCATTAGACAATATTATATATACTATGCTCTATTTTAAAGAATGTTCCATTAAGAAAAAAAACTTGATATGAATGAATTATGTTGTGAATATATAGTTTTGTTAACTTTCAGAGAAAACTGTCGAGCAATTTTTTCCGCTCAATATTGGGCACCCACCCCCATCCAGAAGTCAGTTTTGGATGAAATTCTCCAATATTTTTATATTAAGCAGGTTAGTTTTGTTAACTCCCTGCACACTGATGTCAAAATATCTAAATTTCAGGCTGCAAATGTTTCCCATCATGCAACTAGAAATTTAAACAATTCAGCCTTGTTTGACAGAGCTCATTGAGCTCTCTCAAACAAGATTGAATTGTTTCAATTCCTTGTTGCATTATGGGGAAAATGGCCACTTGAAATTTTGGTACTTTGACACCAGATTGCTGGGGGTTAATAATGCTTCTAAATGGGCTCTTATGTTCAATTGGTGACATTTTGTTACAGTTTGGGCCACAAAAGATGCCATAACAGTGAAAAAGTAAAAAAAAATGCACTAATTGTTTTCGCACATTCTTTTTGGCACTTGATCCCCCACCCACCCCACCTATGTTCATGCATTTTTTTCTGCCCCCTAGCCATCCCCCCCCCACCAATTTTCTACCCAATTTCCGTGACCTTTTCCTTGTTAGTATGATCACCACATCATCTTTTTCGGGATTTGGAAGCATGAGTTTTGGGGGAAAATGGCGTACTGCATCATTACCATGATGAATGTCCATAGCTTTTCCACACTACAGCAATAAAAAAAAACATTTTTCCAAAACTTCCAGGCCTCAGAAAAATATTTTTGTTTTCCATGATTATTCTGGGATGCCATGGCCTGCACGAACCCTGTTCACTTGATGTCGATTCTATTTGTTGAAAACATCAGGCTTGGCAGTCTTAAAAATGCAGGAGAGCTAAACATCAATCCCCTCGCATGGTTTTGGGGAGATAAGCTCTCCTTAAGCATACAAAATCTAAAAGTGGCAAAATGAACATTTGCTTTTAATGAATTCTGCCTAGTGGTCTTTGTACATTTTAATTGGTTCTGCTAACTAGGCTGCATGGCCCCATCTTCCAGGAACAACTAACATAGCAGAGATTTGAAAAGATGTGGGTTTCAGGAAATTGGCTTTTATGGTAATCATTATTTTCTAAGGCCATTATTTTCTAAGGCCAGGAGGGCTAGTTTTAACCCTGCTTGACTTTTTTAAGGCAAGCATAAACCACTCTCTTTAAAATGCCAGGCATGAAACATGGAGACCATAAAAACTTCAGAACGTGATCATACATGCTGGAAAATCTTTCCAAAATTAATAAGCATACAGTTAAAACTAGAAGTCCTGTCATGAACTGTGTGCTTATGTAGCCGTAATTGTGTGCAATTGCCATATCGAATGGCATCCAAAGCCCGGCAGCCTCTCCTTGTTACTCATAGCAAACACAGGCAGTGTTTCTGCCAATGGACCTCCGGGTTACCTGGAGGTCCATTGGCTGAAACATTGCTGTGCGCAGGCAATATGTACAGAATTTGATAGCCTTACTATGCTCATAATGCGTAGATTAACACACAGATCTATGTGCTATTTGTGAGCATTTCATGACAGGACTTCTAGTTTTAACTGTATGTGCCTGTTTATTTGGAACCTGAGAGTATTAATGAAATTCAACGTCATTGTTTCTTCTATGGCATTGTAAGTTATCAATATGTTAATTGTATGTGTAATTCTGATCAAAAACTTGTCTTGTTAAAGCCCCACAAAGTAGATCTTCTGTTTCTCGGGCCATTATTTGTGAAATTGCATGCGGGCGAGCGTTTTTTTATTTTATTTTTTATTTCAGTAATTACTTCTTTGCCATCAAAAGTTCATGTTCTTGGTTCAAGTTATAGGCCTCATAATCTAAAGAATAGCATGGGTGGTGGTGTATTTCATCCCTTGAGTGCAAAAAGGCTTTGCAATGCTAAAGCATTGCAAAGCCTTCTTGCACTCAAGGGACAAATTCATAAATTTGTTTAACTTGGGTAAAATATCAGACATAAACCGTTTAATTTTTATTTTTTTAAGTTTAAATTGGTTATAAAAAGAGAGCATGCGGCAGCTAAAAGGACCATGTGGGAGGGCCTGAGAAACAGATTTTTTATTTTTTTAGGCCTAACCCTTCACCCAATGCGACGATATCAAAATGTATCATTTTAATAACCTTCACATTAAAGATATTTTTCAGAATCACACTACTGTAAAAAAATAACATCAGGGCTTATATTTCAATGAGAATCTGGGAATCCATTCTTGTAAAGATTTGCGCAAACAAGCAAGCGAGAATCCATGTAGATTCTCGCTTCACCTCTGCTGGGATTCGCATAAAAAGAATTGAGTCAATTTAACAGCTTTTCATAACATAACAGCAGCAAATTAACCAAGACAAGGCTAACACATGACCTAAAATATCCTGATACTTTGTCAATAAAACTACAAATATGGCTGTCATTGGGACCAGCTCAATGAGCTGGTTCCAATGGCATCCATATTTGTAAGGTTTTATTGATAAATATATGAAATGATAATTTTTTTAAAAAAATTTTCAAATTCAATCTGGATTTTAGAAATTAAAATGCAGCATTGGTTAAAGGGTTAGCATGTGGTATCAGTGTACAACAGGGGTTCAACCAGGGGGCCCTAATGGAATCCTAGGACAATCATAGCATGTATGGATTCTTGCAACCGTTTTACAAATGGATTCTCCCAAATTTAGATGGAATATAAGTCCATAGCATGTATGGATTCTCGCAACCGTTTTACAAATGGATTCTCCCAAATTTAGATGGAATATAAGTCTTGAACATTATACTTCTGGTTGGTGGTGCATCCAGACCCTTGCAAACAGGAGGAGGTGGGTTTATAATCTGCTAAATAGATTTTTTCAATTTATGCCCTCAATATGTAATATTGCTTATCACCTTGCTGGTTGGAACGAAAGACATTGACTCAGTGATGCTGGCCCCTACCACACATTTTTGACCTTCTGCATTCCAGGGGATCACCATATTGAAAGAATTTTCCCAGCGTGGTAGAAAAGGAACTTTAAGCCAACTCCCACCCTCTTCACCAATCATCAATCCAAAAAGTTTATGAAGTCTGAAAAATGTTGATAACAGAAGCAAGGCAAATTCCTTTCTGAGTTTCCAATTTTTTTCTCCTGCTGGATTGAACTGTAGTTCCAATCAGCAGGATCACTATTCCCCAGTCCAACCTTGGATCCAAAGGCTGCAATATAATTGTTTGACGTGGTACGCACACATGATGTACCACACCAAAAGAAATATATTACAGACTTGGATTTGGGTCCAAGCTTGGAACAAACAATAAATCATATTTTATCCCCCAATTCAAAGCTCTACAGTCCGTGGAGAGTGTTTTATCACTAAATCACCCACAGAGTGGAGATTCCACCTGAGCAATAATTGCAAATTTTTGCAAAGCACAACCAACACCAGCAAAATTTCAGTCAATGGACCTCCGGGTTAAACCCAGAGGTCCATTGGCTGAAACATTGCTTGTGTTTTTTGTTGATATGTACAAAATTTGAAAGTTATAGCTTGGGTGATAACTCCACTCCGTGGGTGATTTAGTTACAATTCACTCTCCATGTACTCTATATAAATTATAATTCTTAGTGACACCACGGGAGTCTGGAAACCTGACCTAATATCGACCCTACTTCAAAATCACCCATATACATAACATACACATATATATCATCTATATAAGGGGGTATTTTGAAGTAGGGTCAATATTAGGTTAATTGGCGCTTATCATTTCCAGGTGAGGTTTCGAGATGCATGTGGCGTCACCAAATTCAGCACATCTTTAAAGCCTGAATGTGCACTTTACAGGCAGGCCTGGCATTCTTAAAAATGCAAGAAGGCTAAAAATCGCTCCCCTCGCATGGCCTAGGGGAGCAATTAGATCTCAAACTTACAGAAGCTAAGAGTGGAAAAATGAAGTTTTACTATTTGTAGTACTGCCAAGTGGGCTTTGTACATTTTATTTGGAGCTACTAACACAGTAGTCTCTGTGAGATGGCTACACTGCCCCTCCTGAGATCTTTAGATCTGTCTAAAGTGGGGCACGATTGCAAATATGGATCAGCCATATTGTGGCAGGTGCATGGTTGGGGAAAAGGCACCGGTATTTCTTCTTCTTGGCGTCTGTTTTAGGTTTCAGGTCCCCCCTCTTAAAATGATACTTAAGAATCCCTTGTTATATGTCTTCACCATTATCACTGGTTTCCACCACCCTGTGATGTAAGTTTACTCAAGAAGGTTTCTTAGTTTCCTTGTGTTGAGCCAAAGTCCTATTTTAAGGGGCTATATAAGTAATGGAATTTTGTTTATTTTGAAAATTCTCACCTCTGATATTCCTTCACTTCACATTAAATATACACAAAATGTGCATCAAAATGAAGATTGGGATGTATAGAACACAAAACACCTGTGCAATCAACTCACAGAGACGACTGTAGGCACCACTGGTTCCTGGAAGTCTGCTACCGTATTCATACCAGAACTGCTAATTTAATAATATTTCACGACAACAACTTGTGGCCAAATGTGCTTTACATATCCAAGAGCAAAGCTAGGGTATCAAAATTCTTCAAAAAACACTGACAGAGCTGCATGGGGGTAAATTCCGAAACCTTTGCTTTTGTTTACAAATGAATTTACTTTTGATTTCCGGTCAACGTCATTGGACGGAAAAGGCATTTATATACAATGCCGTCTAAAATCCAATAATGAGAAAGATCGTCTTAATACAGTATACTGTTACTAAAGACTGCACAGTTGCCATATTCAATGCAAGGTATCATGATACCTGTTGAAATTTCTTTGAATTACGATTTTGTTTTTCGATGGAAATTTGTGGTATCGGGTGATTTGTGCATGTCTGTCGAGCATGGAAACCATCTTCAATAAAATGTAGACAGTGTTGTCCTTTTCCAAAATGCAGTCCTATCGCTGCACCCGAAAGTGTTTTGAATGAATTTCTAGCTTTGTAATTGAATATCGGAAGCACATTCGGCCACGAGTTGTTCTTGCAAAATATTATTTTATTATCAGTTCTGGTACGAATACAATAGCAGACTTCCAGGAACCAGTTGTGCTTGCGGTCAACTCTATGAGTTGATTACATGTGTTTTGTGCTCTATACATCCCAATCTTCATTTTGATGTTGCTGATGTATAATTTGTGTACATTTAATCTGAATTTAAGGAATATTAGAGGTGAGAAAAATAAAAAAAATTCCATTACTTATATAGCTCCTTAATGTAAATTACGCATGACATTTAATAGGAAAGCCACAAACATACATATAACAGATCTCCTGCTTTAAGTGCATGATCATATTGAATTTGCCAAAGAAAAGCAATCGGCGTTGAAAGTATCAGTGCCGGTTGCTTTTCTATGGCGAACTCTGTGGGTTTTTTTTTAAAATTATTTATCTGTTGCATTATTTGATTCGAAGGTAAGCTCCAAGCTATTGTGCAAGCATCAGGGAAACCTGGCCAAAATATATATTGCCGAAACACTGAAAAACTTTGGAAAAAGTTTCAAACTCTGCATAATTTGAGTGCAAGTATCTTATTTGGGCACAGCATTCACTGTCATTATTTGGGAAGAATTTAAAGGCCAGCCCCTCCCGCACCTCCGGAACTTGGCAAGGCCCTAAGGTGTGGGAAGGGCAGTGCAGCCATCTTACAGAGATCACCAACACAGCAGAAATCTGAAAAAATGTGGGTTTTAGGAATTGGTTGTTATGGTAATCATTACTACCTAAGGTCAGGGTGGGGCTAGATTTCGTCCTTATTTTTTTTTTAGATGAGCAGTAGGCGAGCGATTAAATCGCTCTCCTGCAAATGCCAGGCCTGTACAGGATAATATTGCTTGAAATAAGTTATTTGAGGTTATATCTGGTTACATCCAAGTGGTGATTTTTGGGCTGTAAAAGGCACATTTGATTTGTGGAATGGTCAGTTTGGGGTAAATAGACGAGTCCTCACACAGGCTTTCAACGAAAAGTATGAGCTATCTTGTCACAGGGTGGAATTCTTCTGATTTTGATTTAAATCACAATATGCTGTGGTATAGCATTTGCTACAAGGAAATGTAAGCAGCTGTATCATCAATCTGTTTTTAATTGTTTATTCTTTGACGATCTATTTAACGATTCGCGGTATAGGTGACTTATTTTCCAAGGGAGACAATTTGAGCACACTCTACCAAGGCTGTTCGAATATTCTTTCTGAATAAGGAATTAATGATTGTCCCACAGTTTACCCAGGCCATAAAGCCCTTTGGATATTCATAACCCTATCATTTCGTCACCTGCCAGTATTTCCCCGGCGGGGGAAGGGAGGCTGCGCTCCCCGACAATCCTTATTCACAGATTTCAAATTTAATCCCACGACTAAAAATAAATTATAGATTGTTTCGAATTTACAGTCTTAAATTCGTACGAGTACCGGCATGCATGCATGCTGAACTAAGTTATTCAACTGGAGAAATCCTGACGTGTAGACAGCCTGTCCAGCAGGCGTGTACGGAATCCCTTCCAGATATTCATATCGTATTTTATATTCTTGTCTGGTTGAAAAGCGAACGGAATAGCTTTTCATGTGCCATAGATCAAAACGCCGTATTATAAAATTACCCTCGAAAATAAAAGAAGTTCGTTTTTCATCACCTGCAAGATGATATTATATAAATCAATGTTAGTTTGACGACAAAGTTCATGGACACTTTGCCCTTTTTTGCCTATCAAACTATAATTAGGCCGTATTATGTGCACACATAGCTCCCTTGTTCGTTTTACAATATATTCACCATGTTTATTTTTCCAACACAAAAAATTAAAAAAATATATGTGCACAATTTGTCTTTTTGGCGCATTATTCTGACCTTGTCTGAAACTTACCGCCCGGTGTAATAGGTTTTCTTGCCCTTTTACAATTATACACGCATCCTGATTAGTCAGTAAAAAATGCATCCAGTGCGATACATTAAACTCTCACGGGGTGTACGAAGTTCAACGGGGTGTATGAGAATTATTTATTTATTGATGTTTAAGGTCATATATTTCTGCACAATGGCTAATCAAGACCACGACAGTTTTACGGGTGGAGGAAGCCAGAGTACCCGGAGAGAACTGCAGAGCAAGGGCGAGCAACTGTCAGCTCACCAAAAGCACTGGTTGAAGACAGGTGCACCATCGACGTGCAGTACGACTTAGTACACAACGTCACCGTGCCCCCACGTCGGCAATGGCGGTGAAGTGTCTTGCCCAAGGACACAACGCGGTTGCCGCAGTGGGGATTCGAACCGAAGACCTCTCGGCTTGCAGCCTCCATCCACTTAGACACCACGCCCCGTATATGAGAATATCACGTGATATCTAAACGGTGTTTACAGACAGTCTACTGTACATTTAGACGATTTCCCTTTAACCCACCGCCTCAAACATTTTTGTTAGTAATAATAAACATTCAGACTCACAAACAAAATGATAACAACAATACTGTTTCATGAGAATATTCTGAAAATTTGAATAAAACGTGTGCACATACCCTCAACGTCCCATTTTACTGTCGAAAAGAGGGAATCTGTTGTGGTTTTGCGGATTCGAAAAACATGCAATGTCGTTTTAAGAATTGTCTCTTCCGTGAAACTTATTAAAGCACTTGTAAAAGTTTGAATATAGTGTCCCTGATTCTCCAAGACTCACAATGCACCACTGTATCGAATAATACACAAATAATCAATGTGTGTCCCACAATAATAACGACGCCTCATTTCCCAGTGTTCCTGACTTGAAGCCTCCCAAACGTTTGAGTTCAATCGAAGGGAAATAACTCCATAATCAAACAAAATTCCTTCGTCTGCTTGTCTAAACCATTCTTCAGCAGAAATAGACAGTTGCAGTTTACCGACTGACATGTTCAAGTTGTTTGAGGCTTCAGCTATTCCTTTCCAGTTTACCGGTTGACATTTTCAAGTTGTTTTAGGTTTTAACTATTCTTTTCCGAAGTTATATCTTTTTTGTTGAATAATAAAGAAACATGTATTTCTTTCAGTTTCTCAATTTTGTTATCAAGGTTGTCATCGCTGGAAAGCCGTTTGTGGATTATACAACAAAACAAAACTCGACACACTGAAGGGACAAGATAATAAATTCGTCGCACGATGTTTCAGCAGGGTCTACCCTTCTGAGATTCGTATTTCCTTCGGCTTTCAGTCCAGTAACCCTGCTAGCTCGTTCCAATGAGGTGTCATAACCTATGTTTTAGAGACAAAAAATGAAAAAATAATGAAAATTAATTAGCGATTTTTGAGAATAGCGCTGGCCGGTTTTGGCCGTTACGTTAGGTAAAGGGAACTGAGTTTTTGATTCAAAACCTCAGGTACTGCAAAACCTGAGGTCTTGTACCTAAACATCAAGAACTCCAAAAACCCAAGAACTGAGTTTTTGATTCAGTTAAAATACTGAGCCAGCGTGAACACAGGCCACGATGCGTACACTGTTGATACAATGAACAGAGAGATAAAATTACAGAACATCGAAAAATGGTGAAAACGGCGTTTTCTTATTTTTTGAAAATGGTTTCCACAGAGAATAATAGTTAAACGTCCAGAAACTAATTGGGGGAAAATATAAACATTCAGCTTCTGTATTTTTATAGTACTCTTCGGGAAAATGTCTTAAGTTTGTGAAATGATGCGAACATCGATGACACAAATTCCCTTACATCTCGAAATTTAAATTTTTATATTAATTTTAATGCACTCAGTGTTAAATTTACTGACAGCTTTCGGAAATTAAGGGAGCTGATTTCCCGGTAAATCTCTTCCAATGACGAAAATGATCTGCCATGTATCAACTATAGTCTTTTAACCCTTTACCTAACATGAAAAGCAGACGACACTTGCAAAAAAAATTCTTGAATAACTAATTGTTTTTCATTTTTTGTCTCAAAAACATAGGTTATGACCCATCATTGGAACGAGCTCAAAGAGCTCGTTCCAAAGAGGGGTTACAACCTATGTTTTTGAGACAAAAAAAAATAATGAAAATTAATTGGCGATTTTTGTGAATAGCGCTGGCCTGTTTTGGTCGTTACGTTGGGTAAAGGGTTAAAGTATATGGTTACTTGCAATAGGCACTCGATATTGAACACTACAACCCAGATGGAAATATCCCGACTGGAAAAAATATTGGCAGGAGAAATAAATAAATAAATAAATAAATAAATAAATAAATAAATAAATAAATAAATAAATAAATGGTGCTGAACATTACGTCACCTAACTCCCATGTACCAGTAGTCCAACTGGATCAAGAATCTTTACGTTAGATGCTACCATTATTTCATGTCTTTGGAGTCATATTTCAAAAGTTTTTTTCACTGAGTTGAACTCTGGTTACGCAATGTGATTCTCAGTCCAAAAAAGGTCACTTCCCCAATTACGAAGGACTAATCCTTTAAACACAGTTCTCAGATGACACTGTACTAGTACTCCACGTCGATGGTGCACTTGTCTTCAACCAATGCTAACCCTGCTTGTGTGGAGTTAGTATGTTGGTGAGCTGACAGTTGCTCGGCGGTTCTCTCTGGGTACTCCGGCTTCCTCCACCCGTAAAACTGACGCGGTCATGATTAGCCATTGTGCAGAAATATGTGACCTTAAAACACAAATAAATAAATAAATCTCAGATGGCACTGCCATGTAAACTTAAATTCAATAAAATGGCCGAATCTGTGTTGTTTGGTTATCTGTTTATTGGGATTTAACGATACATTTAATAGCCAGGGCCACATCGTGTTTTGCTGGTGAAGGAAGCCAGGGTATCAGCAGAGAACCACCGTGGAGCGATGAGCAACAAACAAACTCTCTCACTAACTCTGCGCAAGCCGAGTTAGCAGCGGTTGTCTTCAAACTAGTTATGGCCCCATTTTGGAACGAGCTCGATGAGCTCTTTCCAATGAGTGGTCATAAATTATGTTTTGACAGCAAAAATAAAAAAAATAGTAATAATAAAAAAAAAACATTGAAAGGATGGATGGATGTTTTTGTGAATCGACCCGGACGGATAAATTTAATTATGTTAGGGAAAAGATTAGTAAGTGGCATATTAATTAATTAATTGATTGATTGATTGATTGATTGATTGGTTGGTTGGTTGGTTGGTTGGTTGGTTAATTAATTAATTAATTAATTAATTAATTAATTAATTAATTAATTTGTTAATTGGGGTTTAACCACACTTTCAACAGCCAAGGCCACCTCGTGTCGGACAAAGCGGAGGAGCCGCTATATCCCGAGAGAACCACTGAGTTGCGGCGAGCAACTGTTTGACTGCACAAAAACATGCAGGATTAGAATTGGTTGAAGACAAGTGCACCATCAACGTACAGTGCGCATTAGGTCAGAGTGCCACCTTGCCCCCACGTTGACAATCTGGATTAAGTGTGTTGCCCAAGGACACAAGGCAGTTATCAATGCTCAGGATCGAGCCGTCGACCACCGCGACTCTTCTGTTTAAAGTTCAATGTTCCAATCACTGATCCACAGCACTGCCAAATCTATGCTGTCTTTGTATGGAGGTTCATTAAAATTCCAATCCTGCAGTCCTGTACTGATCCTACTGACGAATTATCGTTTGTGGCGTTATCTCGCCTTTGAACGGCATATTCTCCTTTGCACAAAAATATGCATACAAGTTCTGCTCCACTCGTAAAATATGACCCGATCACCGACACCTGGGGAAAAAGTACTATAATCTGGGCAGCAAAGGTATAAACGATTGGCTAAATTTGGTTTCATATCTATGTTGCGCTCATGATACAATCACAGATGCTGAAATTATCTTAAATACTAATTCATAAATATATGTAGAGATACAAGCTAGATCTTTTTTCTTTCTTGCCATGGCAAGGTCTATTTCTTCTACGACAACCACTTCCAAACCCCAAGACATCAGTTTGGAAGACAGTTCAAAAAAGAGTAAAAAACCGAACAAGCTTCCGACACGTGATGACCTTGGCTATTGAAAGTGTCGTTAAACACCAATAAATAAATGACCGAACAAGCTGTAGGTGGAATTTAGTGGCAAAATGCAACTGAATTTAATATTTGCTGGAAATATATTACAAGAAAATCTGAATATTGACACATTTGCATATTCTCAAAGTTTCAAAGTCAATGTGTAAAAAGTGTGTTTGTGTTGGGGGTGGGGATGGGGGTGCTCTGTCTATCACATACCGTTCCCACAGCCTCTTTTAGTTTTTATTTCCTCACTGAATCATAGATAATGGTCATAACAAGGCTTCCCATATTTTGGGATAGAAGGCAACAGATATTTTTCATTCTTGTACATAGCCGACTCAGATTCAAGTATAGCAGCACGCAATGAAAGTTTATTGAAGATCTGAGAACAACTTTTTCCAACGAGGGGTCATAAGCTTTGCTTTTAAAGCCAAAGGTAAAATATTCGGTCATTGAGCATTTGTTTGGAAAGTATCGCATCCTAAAGATGCTAGGTAAGTGGTGAAAACCTGACCCGAATGGTAACCCCGAGAAGTAGAGTACTGCTTATTTACAGCGGTAAACAAGGCCTTCTTTGCAGGTACAATAGGACCCTGTAACCGAAGCCTCGAGTGGAAGTCCTATAGTGTGTACATTACAGGTATAAACGATTGACTATGTTATAGCCAGAGATGCTGCAGGTGACCTTAAACACCAATAAAAAATTGAATTAATAAACAAAGGATTTGGAGAGTGGTGGCTCAGTGTTTAGAGCATTGAAATTCAAACCGACAGTTCTACAGTTCGCTTCTGACCCACCATAACTGTGTTGTGTCTTTGGGCGCCGTGTAGTAAAGCGTACTGCACGTCTAAAGTGCACGTGCCTTCAACCAGTACTAACCAATCCATGCAGGGATAGTACGTTGGACCCTCTGACAGTTCGTCCCCTGAGTGCCAGTAGGCACATAGAACACATTGGAACTCAGGAGACGAGTTTCTCGCCGCTGCTCGTCGGCTGTCTGTGGATAGTGCACCCGTAAAACGACACGTGGTGATTCTGGAAGTCCAAAGTCTCATTAAAGAAACTTCAATAAATAAATAAATAAATAAATAAATAAATAAATAAATAAATAAATAAATGGACGGACGAACGGATGGATGGACCAATAAATAAATAAAGCAACACGTAGTTATGTTTCGTTATGTACACGATAACTACAATGGTGAAAGAATATTTGCACGAAAAAGTCGCTCCGTCGTTTTCAGTATGAAAATGTTAACAGTTTATTTCAATAAAACGGAAACAATTCAGTTAATGCAAGAGTGATCGCTCCACTCATCGTCTCATGCTGCAGTTTCTAGCCGGACAAGGAAAGAATGTGTGTTATTGGAGTAAAAATCTAAGTCATTTTGGGAAGTGACACAGTTTTTCAATTCAGCTGTGTTACCAGACTGATTGGAATAGAATACAAATTTACCAAATAATTCTTATTGAAACCAGTTAGTGTAGTATTGCCATCTCTGCCTGTGTAAATGTTAATGTGTTGTAATTTCACTGCTGTCGATCATTTAGAAATGATTCACATTCCTACCAACGAAGATGTAAGAAAAATGAAATGTTTGGTATCGCAGTCGATATTTAATCACTATTCATTAACGCTTCAAGGGAGGAGGAAACTTTGAGGACAGCTATCGGTCTATAGGTTACAATCGACGCCGAGGACAATACGCATATCTGTTTAAAGTGTGTACATGGAAATGTGAAGAACTCAACACCCACACAGCCAATTACCTATAGGAATTGTCAGTGTCCTTTTGATGTCATAACATTCCAAAAAGAAGGTAAGAACAATCATAATTTACTTCTTCTTGTTATATTACTCTTGATGTGTTATACTTTGTGGGCGATTTGTTATTAGGCACAGTGCTTCTGGTACTGCTAACCTTTTTGAACCGGGACGTAAATTCTGGGATGGCAGGAGGTGTCACCCCTCCCCCGCATCCAAATATTTTGTGAGTACTATTGCTCGGTAGTACTCTGCCGGGACGTGGCATCGTGTCCATCAAACAATACAGCACCCCCCCGCCCCCCAGTCCGTGGTTTACACACATATTAATGTAAAACACGGGGTTTCCACTGTTCTGTCTGTACGATAAAAGTAAAGTTGTATCGCACAAGTGGTGGCACAAAACACGTTCGATTTCGTTTCCAACTCAAACAGAGAAGGGACCCGTCTAAATATATCACGTCACTCATTGGTCGAATGCACCAGAGTCGAGATGGCTTGGAACTTCCAAGTTCCTCATTTACATTTGTTTACCCGGGATATTTAAACAATGAGATTCGAGTCAAAAACTTACAACATAAAAATAGCATTCTGACTGCTTGATCCTTGACAAATACTTTCCACAACTGGATACTTTCCACAAGTGTGCTAAACGTATTAGCTACTTTAAGGGCCTATATAAGTAATGCAATTTTATTTATTTTGAAAATTCTCACCTCTGATATTCCTTCAATTCAAATTAAATATACACAAAATGTACATCAAAATGAAGGTTGGGATGTATAGAACACGAAACACATTTGTAATCAACTCATAGAGTCGACTGTAGGCACCACTGGTTCCTGGAAGTCTGCCGCCGTATTCGCACCAGAATTGATAATTTAATAATATTTCACGAAAACAACTTGTGGCCAAATGTGCTTTACATATCCAAGAACAAAGCTAGGGGATAAAAATTCTTCAAAATATGGCGACAGGGCTGCATTGGGGAAAATTCCAAAGTCTTTGCTTTTGTTTACGTATGAGTATACTTTCGATTTCCGATCGACGTCATCGGACAGAAAAAGCATGTAAAAACAGCGCTGTCTAAAATCAAATAATAAAAAAAGATCGCCTTCATACAGTATACTGTTATTAGATAGAGATTGCACAGTTGCCATATTCAATGCAATGTATCATGATACCTGTTGAAATTTCTTAGAATTACGATTTTGTTTTTCGATGGAAATTCGTGGTAATGAGTGATTTGCGCATGTCTGTCGAGCATGGAAACCATCTTCAATAAAAAATGCAGACAGTGTTGTCCTTTTCCAAAATACAGTCCTATCTCTGTATTCGAAAGTGTTTTGAATGCCTAGGTTTGTTCTTGGATATCTGAAGCATACTTGGCCACAAGTTGTTCAGATGAGATATTATTTTATTATCAGTTCTGGTGCGAATACGGTAGCAGACTTCCAGGAACCAGTGGTGCCTACAGTCGACGCTATGAGTTGATTACATATGTGTTTCGTGTTCTATATATCCCAACCTTCATTTTGATGTATAATTTGTGTATATTTAATCTGAATTTAAGGAATATGAGAGGTGAGAATTTCAAAATAAACAAAATTGCACTACTTATATAGGCCCTTAACACTTTTTGTTGTGATATTCCTGGCAGTTTGAAGTTCGATCATCGTGACCGTGACACTGATCGGTGTCAATTGGTTTCGACCAATTGAATGCCGTAAAAATTAAAAAAAAACAAATTAGAGTTGGTACCTCGCCAACTAACAGTGGTGTCCTGCTGCTGGCAACGAAGGAAACGCAGTAATTGTCCAGTTAAAAAGTGCTTTTAGTTCAATTTTTGTGTAGACTGGTTGTTACATGGGAGGTGTGTGATAAATACAGAACCGTACATACGCCTGAATTGCTTTGGCCATGATAAATACAGAAACGTACATACTCGATTCCTTTGACCCAGGATATCACGAGAGCCTTCGCCTCTCGTGATATCCTCGGCCAAAGAAATCTGGTGCGATAATTCTTAACCCATTCAAATGTATGTGCGGTTCTATATATTTATCATAAAAAATTTCAAATACCTGAATTTTTCTGGAGGATGAACTCTTCTCGTTATAAGAAAAAGCGTGAAACTTGGTGTTGCCTTCGCACAGAACGACTGAAAAAAAATAGCACACAGTTAACATTGTCCAAAACGAACCGTCATCCATACAACAAATTTCAACAAACAAACAGTACTTGACTAGTTCGCTTTGGGTTGGTCTGTTATTCTCATTTGTAAGGCGGAATGACGATTTCACGATTTCTGCACGCCCTCCCCATAGAGAATGTCAAAGGCACCAAAAGCGAATCATTTTATTGTTTTATTCACACAAGTGATCTCCAAAGACGGAAAAGTTTACCAAAAACCATCTATAGTTACACCACGCGTCTGTGTACCATTTTCTTGGACAGATAAAGCTGGCTGATAATGTTAAAATGGTCAACACTGTGAATTTTTCTACCTAATTCAAGAACGAGTATCGGGATGTATCCGTTAAAGCTTTTACTGTGAATACCAACAAGTAATTACTTGATTTTGTTTTGTATTGAGTTCTTAAGGGACTATATAAGTAATGGAATTTTGTTTATTTTGAAATCCTCACCTCTCATATTGCTTAAATTCAGCTTAAATATACACAAATTATACATCAAAATAAAGGTTGGGATGCATAGAACACGAAACACGTATGCAATGAACTCATAGATTTGACAGCAGGCACCACTGGTACCTGGAAGTCTGCTATCGTATTCGCACCAGAACTGATAATAAAATAATATTTCACAAGAACAACTCGTGGCCGAATGTGCTTCAGATATTCAATAACAAAGCTAGGCATTCAAAACACTTTCGAGTGCAGCGACAGGACTGTATTTTGGAAAAGGACAACACTGTCTACATTTTTTATTGAAGATGGTTTCCATGCTCGTCAGACATGCGCAAATCACTTGACACTATGAATTTCCATCGCAAAACAAAATCGTAATTCTAAGAAATTTCAACAGGTGTCATGATACCGTGCACTGAATATGGTAACGGTGTAATCTCTATCTAATAACAGTATACTGTATGAAGGCGATCTTTTTCATTATTTGATTTTAGACGGCGTTGTTTTTACATGCTTTTTTCCGTCCGGTGACGCCGATCGGAAATCGATAGTATACTCATACGTAAACAAAAGCAATGGCTTTGGAATCTTCCCCCCATGCAGCACTTGCAAATACAATTCTTGAATAACTGATTTTGTTTTCATTTTTTGCGCACAAATTATAGCTTACGACTCTTCATTAAAACCAGCTCAACGAACTCGATCCAATGAGTGTCATAAGCTATGGTCCTCAGACAAAAAATGAAAAAGTAACGAAAATTTAATAGCGATTTCCGAGGAACAGCGCTGGCTGGTTTGACCGTTACGTTGGGTAAAGGGTTTAAGGCAATAACTCTACATTTCGTTTCTTGTCTTGACAACATTTTTATTGCTTAGTATGAAAAACATCCATTTGATGTTTAGTTTTACAAGTTAGCCAATTATTAATTGAATTAAATTACAGACAGAAAATTATCGAATAATTACCTGTGCAAATGAAACAAACACATGCTGCTTATGAGTTAAATTAACTCCTGGTAATGGTTTTTCTTCGCCGTTTTCAGCTACATGCTCTAAATATGCCTGCAGGATATAAATAGAAACTTTTTAAAACTGAACAACTGTGAATAATTTTGATGATTTGAATTCCAATCCCAGCATCGTATTCCACTCTCAGCGATGACAAACTATTTTTCTTTCTTTTTTTTATTGTTTACAAATCGGTTGATTTAAATCAACTGTAAAGGGTTGTTTTGGTAAAACAAATAAGGAGAAAATTAAATAAATACAAAAGTTTACTTCGCGGATTCGAGTACCATTTTATCCTCTCTTGGGCCGCACCGATTTTTTCACTCGGTTAACGCCTCGCGAAATAATCCTGCGCTCCCTATTACAGGGTAAAAATCGTACTCGAATCTGAGCAGTGAACTATTGTCTATTTAACCCTTTACCCAACGAATCGCCTGCATCCGCCTGCGTAATATGCAAATTCAGCAGTTGAAAAAATATTATTTTTCAAACAATCTCAAGAAAACCATGTCATGTGACCCCTCGTTGGAACGAGCTCGTCGATCTCGTTCCAAAGAGGGGGCACATGATATGATTTTCTTGAAATATTTTGAAAAATTTCAAAAAATGCTATTTGAAATAATAAATTTTGATATCGTCTGCGTTGGGTAAAGGGTTAAAAAAAAATTATTGACATATGTTAACGCGAACAAATTTACTACTGAATACAACAGAAGTAAAAATCATTTAAACATTGTTTCAATAAACATAAAGAATGTAGAAAAATAAATAGTTCACTTACTTATGAAATTAAAGGCCCTTGCACACCAGTCGCGACGTAACTGAAACGAATTCGACGACAGTTTCCTCCAGTCTGTAGTTGGGGCGAAGTGTGATGTGTGAAACTGCGGACTATCAAGAAAGAAGACCAAACTGAGGGCAACACATGTTCCGAAAAAAAAATACCATGACTCGGATGCAAAACATCGTTGCGTCAGCGCTCTGCTGAAGAAACAGATACCACACTATTTATTTATTTATTTATTTATTTATTTATTTATTTATTTATTTATTTATTTATTTATTCTTACCGTCACTGCAGCAGCTAAGGCCATATCGTGGTGAGGAAAAAGTAACCACAATTGTTAGAAAAGATCTTAAGCAGCAATGTAGCTTAAAACACAAAGTATTACTGTACAATTCGTAAATAGGAAACCATGGAAACAAATTTGAATGAAATTATCAATCACTGATCTCTATACAAGTGGATTGTGGGAACACCAGCAAAAAAAGCCATAATTCAGTTTTCCCCAAGATGACACCAGCCCAACAACACAGCGACACTTCCCACCCCAACGGTGACATTCGATAGTGTGAAGGCTGTTGTAGTTCAGTCGCCGTGGACTGGTCGTAATCCACGCGTGGGAAGCGATCTCCACGCATGCGTTTACCAGATAATACAAACCATCATCAGCAAAATTTTAATTAATGAAGCACCGGGTTTTACCCGGTGCTTCATTAATTGAATTTTTGATGATTTTTCCTATAATTAATGTTTGGAATCTAATATTATTGCATCCGTGGAAATAGTGCCCACTCGCGCAAAGTGGCCAATCCACGGCGGCCGTCCTATACACTGTGTCTTCAGTCACAGTGTAACAACATTCACATTATCAAACATTAAACTAAATCGTAGCACGAAATCTAGTAACACGCCATCTAATTTCCAATATCGCCACTTATTTTTGTCAAATGGGAGAGCGGTGGCTCAGTAGTAGACTGCTCAACTTCTATGCTAGAGATCACGAGTTCGATTCCCGTCCGGGACGATCCGCGTTGTGTTCTTGGGCAAGGTATTTTATCCCGGTTGCCTACATGGGAGCACGATGACGCCGTGCACGAAGGCGTACTGCACACAGATGATGCACATGTCTTCAACCGCTTTAACCAAGGTTGAGCGAATCTTGAACAGGGTTAGAATGTCGAGGAGCTGACAGTTGCGCTTCGATGCTCGGTGGTTCTTTCCGGGTACTCCGGCTTCCTCCACCAGTAAAACTGTCACGGTCACGATTAGCCATTGTGCATAAGTATGTGACCTTTAAATAAATAAATAAATAAATTAGTTTTGATAAGGTCATCCAGCTATGCTTATCTAATAATATTACGTTATTCTCATTTGTATGTAGCGAACCCCTGTGGTTGGACCAATGAGCGTTCAGCAATCGAGTTTGTGTAGAAGGGGCCAGCATTATTATCACACAAACCTGGAACGCAATGTTCATTCCACCGTTATCAGCAATATCCTCTCCAAGCGTTACATTTCCTCGTACCTGAAATAGAAGGGTGTGTACATGTGCACACGAGTTGACAAAGCTGTATGCAAAAGGTTTAGGGAGTTGAATAAAGAAAACATTTAAAACGAGGGTTTATTGCGACAAAGGGAAACACTCAAGTTCGTTTTCACACAATATGCTTTGAAAAGAGAAGCACGTGCTCGATCTGAGACTTTCTCATTAGGAGCTTGGGGCCATTCAAACTGTTTTTATTGGGAATGGCGGGAAGACAGCCCTATTGGCTATGCCATCTCCCTGTAGTGCAACCTTGTATTTGAAATAATTGTATGTTGTTGTATTTAGTTTGTATCTGTATACATGTTGTATTACAAAATAAAATCATTCATTCATTCATTCCGAAAGTCTTCGCGCTTTTAATGAGAATGTACGTGGTCATGGATATAGATTCAGAGAGAGTTAGAGGTGATAAATCTCCGCATCTACGTCTCTATTGAGGGAGAGTCCGCAAAAACCTCAAACTACAATATATGTTTTGCTTAGTCATGGAGAGAGTCAAACATTTCATCATCGTCCAATGAATGTGTTTATCTTTTTGCCTGAAACAAATAGTCGGCCTTTGTAAATAAGGTCTTTAACCCTTTTACTGCGACGCCCACTTTATCCATATATAGAGGAGCTCTATGTACGTATGTATGCGAGGAAGATTAATAACATTTATGACATACTTGAAACTCTATCATTTGATTAATTGTTGGAAAGGGCTCTCTGAGCTCTCTGAGCCCTTTCCAACAATTAATCAGATGGTAGGTTTGATCTGCGCATATCAGTTAATAACCAAAACTTTTCAATTTTTTTGCCCCCAAAACATGTTGTACGACCCCTCATCAGGGACGAGCTCCAATGAGTTTATGAGTTATGGTTTTGAGGCAAATATTGAAAAAATAATAATGTTTCAAAAGTTACTGGCAAGAGTAGCGCTTGTCGGTTTTGGCCGTTATCTCCGTTAAATACTGATCGTAACCCTATATATTGCATGGGATGGAATCCGTTTTAAGCTGTTGTGTTCAAATTTCAAAACAAGCATTCCTCCCGCCGATATCCGGTGCATTCTGGCAGAGGGAAAGAATAACTGCATGTTCTACTAGCTCTTTTTACTTGTTCAACACAACTTTATTGAAAGAGTGGGGGACCTGGGTTGAAGGGGGTGGGGAGATTGAAACATTCTCGTCCTTGCGTGTAGTTGATTATTATAACCAATAAAACAAGACTTTTCATCTGCTGGTTGCTGACAGTATGCACATTTGCACACCTCGGCAATTAATCGTCATGTTTATTCTTCCAACGTTCTGGAAGCATGTTTGAAGAGTGTGACCGACGAACATAAAAGTTTAAATCCTCGACAATCCAAACAAAATAACTACTTCTAGCATTTGATATTGGCAACAACACTGATGTAGTCGCCGAATATTTGACCCACGTGACAACGTCAAGCCATTTTTAAACTTCCAACCTTCTGTTGTGACAGTGAACCATTTTTACGTAAAAAATCACAAAACGCGATCTTTTAGACTTTTTGGGGACACATTATCACATTATATAGGGCAGATAATTTTATTAGCAACCTACCGGTTTCCGAAATTGAAGTCGTAACCTCACCTCTGCGTAATATAGCGACATTTGTTTTACAACAAGAATGGATTTCCTCCAAAACTAGTGAAAATATCTAGACAAAATACTAATCTGAATTGAGGGTAGCAACCGCACATGCTATCACTCGATTCAGAAAGAGAACTTTTTTCACCCGTACTCCTGGAAAACCGATTACACAAGTCGGGTCCACTGTCTTGATAAAAGTAATTAAATAATACATAAATCAACATATCAGAGAAATAAATTTTAGCAGATAATATTTTGCCATAATAACATTTTTATTTGGGCCTACCGTGCATTGCACCTGAAAAATAAAACAAAGAAAGACACAGCTGAAACACTACGAATTCGAACTTCGGCCCTAAAAGTACAAGTGGAACAATAAATGGGAATTACGGCATGCACAGCTGAAGAACATAATAACATGGCAGCACGGTCTTCATTCCTAAAAAAATCAATTTATAGATGCTGAATGATTGTCAAAGTATATGCGAACAAGTCGAGAAATGGAGGAATATTGTAATATAAATTGGCTATTACAACCAAGTGGGTTTCCGAGATGGTATACTGAAGTATTGACCTCGTCTCAGAGCATATATCGACGAGTCCGTAAGGACGAGTCGATATATGATCTAGGAGGCGGGGTCGAGACTTCTCTATACGATCTCGGAAACCTACATGGTGGTAATAACCTATATATACCGACGAGTCTGAAGGATGAGTCGACATTTGACCTAGAGACGAGGTCAAGACCTCAATATCACTTAAAAGCACCTCCGACGATAGAAAGCTTAAAAAGGCACTGAAAAACCCACCTTTTCGCCCGCACTTTCGGTGTTCATTAACTTTGTTATCAACTTGATATTACACATGCAAGCCCGAGAGCTCAATTGTGTGGATTCCTGGCTCTAAACTGTATTTATTATTATAATATACCGTCTCGGAAAATTGTATGGTTCTAATAACCAATGTATCTAACACTAGAATTAAATACTTATTGATTGGAATATCTGTAACTGGAGCACGAAAATACATGTATATCTTCGTGAGTAAAGGGACATAACAGTATATCAACGATATTCATTGCGCAGACTCCACTAAAAGTGGGTAAACAAACAGCTCAAAGCAGCGTCATATTCCGAAGAAAATTTAGTATTGTGACCTGAGAGACTGACAGTGGAGATGACGCTATAATATAATCATGTGGCGCGGTGTAAAGAATTAAAATGTGTAATACGGTGATCTTGATCAGATCATGGCACACTTACACTTGTGTGTTAAGAGTTCATAAACAGTAAACGGGTCGTCCCCTGAGTTCCAATGTGTTCTATGTGCTAGTAGGCTGCCAGTAGGCACGTAGAACACATTTTAACCCAGGAGACGGGGTGGCGGGACTCACGTCTTTGAAGTTCCAACGTAATGGAAACATTCAATTAACACTTTACTGCCCGTGTAGATTCCGTCGTGTTACTCGGGTATCACTTTCACGTATAGTAACTACGAGTACCCGAACAGTCGGTTCTGAAGGATGAGAATCCGTACCGATTAAAAGGCCGAATACCGTCGGTATCGGTATCGGTTCCAGTACCGTTTGCAAACCCTGGCAGTAAGCTAATTCTGATAATAACTTGTTGCGTTTTTTTTCTGCTGAAAACTGGGCCCAAACTCATTCGTTACACAGTAATATATTGCACAAATTTCGAACTTGGTACACTTTACAAAATAATCATGTCAGATGCTATAAATAGTCAAGTACGTGTTTTGGAAAACAATACTTTATCTTGTATCAAGCGATCAGTCCTATTTTCTAGTACTTTGCCAAAGAAATTATAGTGAAGATTAAGCAATTAATGTTGTTCCTGTAATGGATCGCCATTTTCTTTGAAAAGAAATTAAAAAAATCTTTAAATTTTATGTGATATTTTTTTTGTTGTTTATTTATCTGGCTGAATGAGTTACAAGTTCATTGGTTAAAATGATATTTATTACACATCCATTAAACTTCAAACCTTTGTATTTAGCGGAATCGCCACTTTGACATAAATGATTCTGTATTCAATTGGTGATGTACAAGCCGGAACTTTTTCTCAGTACCGTTTATATTAGTTCCTTTTCCGTCGAGTCATTAGTTACGCTTCGAAAAGTTTCCACATTTCGTTATACAGTTATCGATCGTCTGTGGTGTTGTGTGAAATGAAAACGTCCAAAGCAAAATAAAGTCGGTTCATTAAACAATTAGTTAACCAGAAATGAGATAATAATAAAAAAAAACACAATCATTTCCAACCACAACATTAACCTAGTCCCATGGGCGTCTCGTCTGCGGATACCGTTAAATCTAAATTGATCAACTTTATTTCTGTAAATCTTCGGACATCTTCGAACTTTTTAAAAAATGTTTCTCCCAGCTGTTTTGCGTTCTGCCGAAATTTGTACTTATATTTTAACTAACAGTAAGAGCCACCAAATGGTTAGGCGTGAATGGACACCAGCTGAAGAGAAACGGTGATACGAATTTGAGCAAGCACATCAGAAAAGATAACAAATGTAATTTAGACTGTTTCCGAAAAGGTTGTTTTGATATTTTATCGATCGATTTGATCAGTACAGCTTCAAACAAAACAAACGGACTCTTCACCTTTGGGTTTAAACATCTGAATTAAAATTTGTTTATTTCAATGAATTTAATACATGTGATATGTAATAAACACCGATCGCGATTTACAGGCTAATAGTTGAAATGCAAATTTTCAAGTAAACAAGTGAACAACGAATTCGCAATCGATTTAATTGTTCTAGCACGTGACTTTATTTGCATAAAAATCGGGAATGTTATTTAATAATGCCCTCTGAATAAATATTATTTCAAAATTTATTTTTCAAAGCAGACTATCTCTCCATTCATATAAAAGCTAGTGTGCTATGTTATGTGTCAGTAACGAAGTACATAAAACATCTCTCAATTAAACTTGTATAAAGTTTATAATTCGTGGAAGACGAATTACAGATATCAATAACTAAAGACCCAGTGTTATTAATGGTACTGACGGGATTTAGTTCTGAAACGAACACATTCAGGGTTTGCAAAGTACCATCGATCCACTGCTGTCGATACCAATACCTTACTAGGGTTCAGAACTGAGAACCGGATCGGTACCGGTACTGAGAACGGCTCATCTAATATTCCGATAATGCAGATGAAAAGTCGATCGCAGTCGATTCGTATAAACTCTAATCGGTAAAAACGAGTGAACTGTGATTTTGAGGGTCAAGTTCAGTCAATAAACACGTGTTATTTAGGCTGGAAAACTAAAAATCTATTTTTCAGTTTGTTGTTTGCAGCAATTGTCATCAATATCTGCAACCCGCGTGTTCGAACTTGGAATCAATGGGCACCACAATAGTAAGACACCGTAATAATTTGAAGTAGACTAAATTTACTTCCCCTATCCGACATCCTATAGTCCGTTTCAAACGGGTCGTCCCCAGAGTTCCAATGTGTTCTATGTGCCAGTAGGCACATAGAACACATTGGAACTGAGGGGACGGTGTGGCAGGACTCTAGTCTTTGAAGTTTCAACGTTATGGAAACATTCAATTAACACTTTACTGCCCGTGTAGATTCCGTCGTGTTACTCGTGTATCACATTCACATGTAATAACTACGAGTACCGTAACCGTCGGTTCTGAAGGATGGGAATCGGTACCGATTAAAAGGCCGGGTACCGCCGGTATTGGTATCGGTTCCAGTACCGATTGCAAATCCTGAACACAATGCTGTTAATCGAGACACATGGAAGAATTTTACCAATAAACCAAAAATACCTTTGTCTTCCAATTCTACTACCATCAGCGCAATTGCTAATGACACAGCAGTAGCCAGTATTACCAGCAGCATCGCCAACATAGTCTTCGTTACACGGTCCCATTTTCTATATTGCGTATTTCCACCATTTTCTCGCTGGGTCCTCCATGCTAGAAAATTAAAGCAATAAATCAGAGACTCAATGACAACTTATGGATATGGACTTTATTATAGCGGGTATGGTGGCTCAGTGGTTACGGCATTGGACTTCAAACCGAAAAGTCCATGGTTTGATTCTCACTAGGGGTAACTGCGTTGTGTTCTTGGTCAAGGCACTTAATCCCGATTGCCCACGGTGGCGGTGTGTACTGAGGCGTACTTTCAATTTGATGATGCTCTTGCATTCAAGCAATGCTAACCATGCTTGTGCGGAGTTAGTATGTTGGGGAGTTTGACAGTTGCTCGCCACTGCTTGGTGGTTCTCTCCGGGTACTCCGGCTTTCTCCACCCGTAAAACTGTCAGATGCGAGGAGAATCAGGCTGTAGGAAGTGTCGTTAATCCCCAATAATAAATAAATAAATAAATAAATAAAGGATATCTATGTTGTTTTAGTGAATATCGGGAATTATCTCATGAGTGTGGACCTGAAAGTTTTATTTTTCACGAGCGCTCCGTGAGCTCCGTCAAACAAGACTGAATTGGTTTAATTTCCAGTTGCATTACGAGAAACTTTCGTACATAAAGATGTGACATTTCGACATCAGTGTGGAAAGGGCTAATTATATTCATAGAGTATTATGCCCTTCGACTATTGTTTTTGTGCACAAAAAGTAATTATTTGGATGTTTAAGGTCACATATTTCTGCAGAATGGCTAGTCGTGACCAGTATTATTGATTGAGACGCGGAGAGCATTCCCGGCGACCTATGGCCTCCAATGTCCTGTCTGAGTTTAGGTAACGTAAATCTTACTTCGGACTAAGGTCTCGAAAGATAAGTAAAATCATATAATGTTTCACTGTGTAAAAGTAACAAGAGATAAAATAACAAAACCCCGATCCCAATAATGAATTTCAATTTTTGGTTGTTTTTGATTTTCTGTAATGTTTGTTTTCTTATACCCATCTGCCTGAAACTTAATCACCCTCCATACCCTCATAAACAAAATGACACGAAATTGTTCATTTTTAGGGGTGGCATTGAAAACCCTGTGAACATCTAAACTGAATTGCTGGTATAAGATGAATACAACATTTGCATGGTGAGGATTGGAATGAGTGTTATCTCAACTAGATCAAAGTAGGATGTATCGCTCGTTTCATGATGACGAATTATCCTATTTACAACAAGATGAGACCATGAGACCATTTAACTTAAAAGCGAACTTGCAAACGATAATATCAGATGCGATGAAAATTAGGCGATAAAAGATCTTGAAGTAATGCCACCGTCATGTTGATAACGAGCCAAATTGTCTGGGTGGTATAAATAGTGACTTATCAATAATTTTATAATGAATATATCCAAAATTACCTACTGTACGAAAGGTGGTAGTTACTACTGAAACAAATGTGACGAAGATTTTTAACTGAACATTTTGAACAATTCCAGAAAAAGGTAAAGAAACTTTTGAAGACATGAGCCGATGGGTTTTACCCGGTAATCCTGAAACCCGACAGTCGATGAGCTGAGAGTTTACTACTTTATACCATGATTACCTATTCTATTATATATGAAAAGCCCATGACATAAATTTTAACTTTACACACCAACCGTGATGAACACGCCAGCAATGGGATCTCAATAGTAAAAATTTACATCTACAGTAGAACTACATCCCCGTTGAACTTTGGTGATGTCGACCTGAATGCAAACTTGTCTAAATTTATCGCACACCGCCTCGCGAAGAGTGAAATGGAAATGGCAATTATTTATTACGGTTTTACCTCATAAGGTGTCAACAACTAACAAACATGCATTGTCTCATGTTAATAAAGCATGCATAACTCGAAATAGTATGTTATAATGTTATTAAAACGAAAAAGGCTCAGTTTCTTTTTTTTCATTTCGTTTCGGCGATAAAATTGACAGCGGACGTACCGCCCACCGATGCTCGTGTAAACAAAAACAGATTCACTCGTATGTACGTCTGGTGCTCAGTAAAATCGAGAAAAATTAATAGCGACTTTTAATAATCTGACGATCGTGGTATAAATAAAATATACCCAAAGTTGCTTGGCATACCAAATGTTCACCACTCGTGGTGAACATTTGTTACACCAAGCTACTTTGGGTATGTTCTGTATGCCTCTTGTGTTTTTTTTAAAGAAATTACAAATACTTTTCGTGTGAATAAATCTCCAACGCTTTATATAATATATTGTGACACTGTATTGCCCAGCCAAGATTAATTCCTGCGGTCTCCAGCAATTCACTGCGATATATATTAAGTTAAGGATGCTATAACATTGGGGAAAGTTCGTATGGGTGAGAACAGATAGAAATTCCCCTTTGATATGGAGGTGTTATAAATATTAACCATGTGAGGACACAAATTTCAAATTTGCTTACTTTGTGAAATCGCTGCTCTTTCTTGCCATCTTGTTTTTGGTAATCTATAATTTCACTGGATTCTCTGAAATTATTTGGAAGAAATGATGTTTTTGAGTTGGATCCTTTTTGGGGATATCTGTATATTCTAAATTACTGTATGGAGAAGGATTAGATCACTGAAGGTTACCGGAAATGTCAGGCTGGTCGGTAGCAAGCC
Organism: Pictodentalium vernedei; assembly: GCA_031216915.1. Lineage (NCBI taxonomy): Eukaryota > Metazoa > Mollusca > Scaphopoda > Dentaliida > Dentaliidae > Pictodentalium > Pictodentalium vernedei. Next base: position 58,679,185 of record CM062290.1, on the reverse strand, counting down.
TGAATATAAGCAGACTGTCATCTGCAAAATGAGGTCCCCAGAGGGGGAATTTGGTGATGCCACCCTGCACAGCAGGGTGGCATCACAAAATTTACCCTCTGTGAACCTCAGTCTGAATCAAGGTCTCAAGCTAAAACAGAAAGATGTACCTAGAGGATAAATTGGCCCACTGCAGGGGATAGCATCAGCAAATTCATCCTCTGAGAACCTCATTTTGCAAATGATAGGTTGCTTATATTCAGGCTTGGTCGGTGGGCTTCGTGATTTCCATAAGGATTGGTACGCTTGTCGGTAGGCTGTGTGATTTCCAGAAGGATTTGTACACTTGTGAATTGGTAGGAATGGCATATGAACTAAAGGGGACAGGACAGAGACACACACCCACGCCTCCAAGATCATATCCAGAAATGTGTAACTCTGTGACATTGACGAATGACATTTGTCCCCCACAAAATTGTGTTTAGATCCAACCAAGTACCTTCTTGTAGCAGGTTTGGTAATGAAATATGTGGCTGTTTTTTTTCTGGCACATCATCATACACAAACGCACAAATATTCACATATTCACCCTCACCCACACGCCACCTCTCACACAGACGGGAGGGAAAACAATACTAATGCTTCGATGGACAATATAATGAGCAAACATAATTAAACACATTCGGTGATATATTTCCTATTCATCGAAGATGGACCACAGGATCTAAATACTGGACGATGCATTCTCAATAAAACAGTGTTCAAAGATCTAATTTCGTTCTAGAAATCTCCCTATCAACCATAAGTTTTTACTTAACCCAGTATTAAATAGCGTTCCAAATTCGATGTGATAAACTGTAAGGACGTATTAACTTATTATTTTAAATTACATTTTTTTAAAGTTTTCAAAATAATTTCAACAAAACCATATCATGTGAAAACTCATTGGAACGAGCTCGTTCCAATGAGGAGTCACATGATATGATATTGCTGAAATGTTTTTGAAATTGTTTTTGTTCAACTGTTGAATTTGCATATTACGCTGGCAGATGCGGTCGATTCGTTAGATAAAGTGTTAACCAAGCTCTCAGGTCACCTGTCTAATTCTGAAAGGCCTCCTGTGCTGTTGAGGGCTAATTCTTAATTCACGTGAAGTTTGCACGTAGACTATCCTTGATGAAATGTGATCCCTCTTTACTCAGAAAGATATACAGATATTATTTCGTACCTTAGTTATAGATATTCCAATCAATAAGTTGCTTTGAAACTTATGATGATATTAACACAATAGATGGAAATCATAAATCTACGCTTGTGGTCCGACTTCGTTCCTTATAGAAATGTCACCAAAAACTGGTCAAATGAGGTCTCGATTGAGCAACACCTCTCGCAGTGATTCAAAGAAAAGAATGTTTATGGTAGTTTTAGAGCCATTTTCTTTCTAGACCCCCAAAATAATATTCTGATGGTAATATCCAATCACTGAAGCCACCAGTCTAATTCTGTATTGAATTCGACGGTATACTGGCCTAGAACCACTCTATCATTTAACCCTTTTCCCAACATAACGGCAAAAGACGGCCAGCGCTATTCTCAAAAATCGCCAAGTAATTTTCATTATATTTTCATTTTTCTTTGTTTCTAAAACATAGGTTATGACCCCTTTTTGAAACGAGCTCGTCGAGCTCGTTCCAATGAGGGGTCATAACCTATGTTTTTGAGACAAAAATGATAAAAATGAGTTATTCGAGAATTTTGTTTGCAAGTGTCGTCTGCTTTTCATGTTAGGTAAAGTGTTAGAGTCCATCGCTTATGTTTAGATTCATGTTAGTTGGTTGGGAAAGCGAAGAGTACGTTTTCGACGAACTGAAATATTCCCCACGCATAAATCTTAACATTGGTTATTGTCTTTTTAATGGCTAGAGAGAATCTTGTCCATAACAGCAGTGAATTTTCTACATAACTTTTTCTGGTGACTGGCAAGCTTCGGTATTAACATCAGAAAGTTATTTTCGGGATCAAGAAACGCATATAGACCTGTATCGTCTGAATACGTTTTGGGGTTTTGGCATGCACGTGGATACTTAACGAGCAACTTACTCGTTTGGCAGTTGGGCTAATCTGCCCCAAAACTGTCTACAATCTGTTTCATTTCAATCCATGATCCAATTTCTATACAACAATTGTTGTCACCTTTCAATACTCAGATTCTGAAAGGCGACTGCAAAATGGTCGTATACGTTTTGTAGTTATAGCAACGTGGAGTGATAATTTCTCTTGAAACCTCACGACTGAACCATTAAATCGTTCCTCAACATCCCTCCCCGCTGACTGTGATTTTATCACCTTCATCAGCCCGACACATACTGAGTTTGTAACGAGGTCAAAATTCAGGGGAATCATCATGATCCAGGGCCCAAAATACAATCCTGCATCCTTCAAGGGGACCGAGCAGATAGGAGAGCAGATGCAAGCGCTTACTTAATTATGTTGATAAAAAAGTTCGTCTATGCTAGCAGTTTTCCCATGATTAACCCTTTCTACACTGTCGCCCTGGATGGTATCTTCTTATTCAATCCTACCTAATACGAAATGGATGAATCCATTCTGCCTTTGAGGATTGCGCTATATTTTATCCTACAGATTCGAACAGCTGTAAGATTAAATTAATATTGAGCCTCACTTCTGAGTTATTGCTCTTTTTGGCATCTGCCCTGCTTGTCTGCTACAATGCATTGAATTGGAAGGGTCAAAAGAGCCGATGCAGCAAGATTAACTTGCTATTACCATTACGAAGATTACGTGCATATGCCTGATTTTGTATCAGAGTTTCGCCATTGCACTTTTTCACAGCAGACTCGGGGCTTCGACCATCAATCTGTGGGTTTTATCACAAGTAACAAAACCAGTAAGCCTTTATTAGGTTGAGCTCGTCCTCATAACGTTATCCGCTTTCACTTAAGTATCACCCCAATCCACCCAGCGGAGCAGTGCTCGTTTGTCGATGTCCCCAAGTGCTGTTGTATTGGGAAAATAGGATAATGGAAACAAGGTCTACAGCAAATTTCCTCTAAAGCAGGAAGGATGTGTATGGACGATATGACTAAACTTGACTTTTTATTACTTTCCAAAGTGTGATTTACTGGGATTTCCGGGTTCGATTTTAACGATAAGTTCACAAGTGAATTATGCAATCAACAATTGTGTCAAGTACCCGTGCGCACAAACGAAGACGCTTTGCCGTAGGTGTAATGGGGACTTCATTGTTTTGGGTTGTTTTAACCCTTTACCCAACATGAAAAGCCAACGACACTTGCAAAAGAATTCCTGAAAATTATTTTTTTTCATTTTTTAGTCTCAAAAACATAGGTTATGACCCCTCATTGGAACGAGCTCGACGAGCTCGTTCCGAGGAGGAGTCATAACGTATGTTTTAGAGAAAAAAAATGGCGAGTTTTTGAGAGTAGCGCTGGCTGGTTTGGGCCATTACCTTAGGTAAAGGGTTAAATAATATAATTATCGTTAATAATGAAAAGTAATAAGCAGAGTAATCGCTTGACTGGACTGGTTACTTGAAATAATTCATTCGAGGTACAACGTCCCTCGCCTCTCATGAATTATTTCACGTAACCAGTCCAGTCAAGCGATTACTCTCTATATACGTTTGTTGGGGTCATGATATAGACTTAGATACCGGAAGTGAAGTGTCCTTAATTATAAATAAATAAATAAATAAATGAATAAATAAATAAATAAATAAATAAATAAATAAATAAATGACCCCTTTGTATCGAAACAAGTTCTAGATTGTTCATGCCAGTGAATGAACATGCACTCAGAGAAATCCGTTCCATATTAGGTTCCAAATACAAACAAAACCCGTCGAAAAACCTACACAAACGAGTCTCCATGTATTCATATAGAGTTGCCCGTCTTGTCTATATAAAAGGAAATTGCCGTTGTCGAACAACTTAACGCATGCGTGATGGAACAATTGAATTTGAAAACGTATTTCTAACATTGCTTTGTCGCCATTTTAAGACTTTAACTTGGTACGATTTTATATTTTACAATCTATACAACGTTCAGAGGCCTTGAAGGTCCAGTTAATGTGAAAGCCTGAAGAACCAAAACGTATGTATGTTTGGTTCATGTAGTTCCCCTACGAGGACACACTGAAGAATCAGTTTTGGTTCCTGGAGGAAGCAAAATTCCGCTGTTGAGAACTAGGCTACGGTTTTGTGGCAAAATAAAACTTTGTAGGAATGGTCGTTTTCTGACCGAGTTTGTGAAGTGTTCACCGTGTATGGTCTCTATAGATGCGCACAAGTCACATGGAACGAACGAACCCAAGTAGTAATATACATGGACAGCTGGTGCCACTTTAGGACTAGTTGGTCCGTTATGATGGTACTATTCTAATTTGACCTGCTCGGTGTTCTCTCCCATCAGAAATCAATACTATAACACTTTTACAATTTGTATTTTCCAAAATTGTATTTTCTGGCTATGCTTATAATTGATTGAAATTGATCAGTAGCATTTTAACCCTTTACCTAACGTAACGGCCAAATCCGGCCAGCGCTATTCTCAAAAATCGCCAATTAATTTTCATTAATGTTTTCATTTTTTTGTCTCAAAAACATAGGTTATGACCCCTCGTTGGAACGAGCTCGTCGAGCTCGTTCCAACGAGGGGTCATAGCCTATGTTTTTGAGACAAAAAATGAAAAAAATAGTTATTCAAGAATTATTTTTGCAAGTGTCGTCTGCTTTTCAGGTTAGGTAAAGACGTGGCAATTTACCTGTAGTGCATTGCCACATCTTTTGAAACGCAAATGATTTCTTTCAGTTCTTAACTGTCATAGACAGAAAATACATACACAGAACGACACGCGGGTGTGAATGGGTTAATGAATATGGAAAGAGTGCCGTCGCGGAAGGATAAAACTGGAGGCCGGCGGCCTTTTGTTCTATCTTTCCGCGCTGGCACTCGTGCCATATCGATTAACCCTTTCACACACGTGTGTCGTTCTGTGTTTAATACACAGCACCCCGTCTATAAAAGCAATTATTAAAAGGACACTCAGCAATTCATTTTACGACTATCAACAAAAAGAACACATTTTATCGCCAACCAAATTTGCGAGGGGAACCTGTGTTACTATTTCGTCCCTTGAGTTATAATGTGTTCTCTGTGCTTAGTGGCACATAGAACACATTAGAACTCAGGGGACGATTTTTAGCTATCGCTAGTGATTCAAATTGCAATTGCGCTGCACTATTTGTAGAAAATTCCAGTGAAATTTTGCTTTTTTATAAAAATAGTTCGTCAACGATTTCAGTTCCGCACATATGTGCGGAACAGATTTTCATTTTCCACATGGTTTAGTGTTGCTGTAGACTGGGACTTCGTAGAACAGGCGTGTAATAAAATTCAAGAAAATATAATTGAAAACGTTTTATAGAACTAGCATCTGGACACTGATCAGGTGATAAGCAAGGCTTTCACGAATCTCTGTACATGACTATAAGCTTTTTGCCTAATAGTGTTTTTCCCAAAAGTGAAAATGAAAAATGAAATTGAACATGTAAAAATTAATTGCATCGATGATTGAAGAGCAAAAGTAATTAGTAATGTATACCACTCAAAGTTTGCTAAGCACCAAGTTTTACATTTTAGTTGAAATATTGTTATGAAAAGTGTATATATTTTATATTTAATTATATCTTTAATGATTTAAGCACACAAATTAAGATTTTGTTTGTGTTTGACATTATTTTTTAGCTTTTGAATACGATAACCATGGAAAATGGATATTTTTGGTAAAAGAGGAAATTTTTCAAATTTGCCAAAAAGTTGACGGAGCGAACTGATATGAGTTCAATATCGAGTATGAGACCCATTATTGTTAATTACAGCTTGACAATGCCTTCTCATACTCCCAATCAGGTTCCTGATGGTCCTTTGTTGGATGTTGTTCCATTCTTGGACCAGCATGGCACCAAGCTCCTGGACACTTCTTGGTTGGCCTGGACGGACTGAAATTGCAAGCTGCAGCTCATTCCAGACATGCTCGATTGGATTGAGGTCAGGGGCTCTTGCTGGCCAGTCCATACGCTCAATTTCCTCCCTCTGTTGGTACTCCCGGACAGCATGGGCAAGATGAGGACGGGCATTATCGTCCATCATAATGAATCTATCACCCACTGCACCTGCATACAATCTGACGTGGGCATCCAGGATCTCATCAATATACCGCTCTACAGTCAATGTACCACGGTCAAGGACACGGAGCTCTATACGTCCATCCCAGCTGATGCCATCAAAGACCATGATTGACCCTCCACCACAGCGGTCATGCTCATAAATGTTGGCAGCATGGAATCGCTCTCCTGGTCTTCTTATACCATAGAACGCCTATCTCTGTTGTCTAGGCAGTACTTAACTCATCTGTAAAAAGGACAGGTCGTCAATTTTCTCTAGTCCATCCAACGTGATTCATGGCCCATTCATATCGTGCCTGGCGGTGGTTCTGGGACAGCGGAATGCGAATACATGGTCTTCTCGATCGGAGACCACCTTCGTGCAACCTTGCCCGGATAGTCTGCGCCGAAACATTTACCTCGGATGCATTCTGAAGGTCACAGCGAAGCTGGGTTGCTGTGTGAAAGCGGTTCCTACGGTCCTGAATGATCAAAAACCGGTCTTCAGCTGCAGATATCGCCCTGTCTCTGACCCCACCATGTCGTCTGACTGGTGTGCGATACTGCTGAAATCTTGCCCAGGCTCTGGTGATCACCATATGGTGCACACCAAGGGCTTCACCAACCTGACGATGAGTGGTAGCCCCTTGTTCCACCATCCCTACAGCCCACCACATTTCTGCTTCAGACAAATGTATTCTTACATTTGCATTCACCATATTCAATCATTATTAAATCAGAAGGGTTTGTGTTGAAATGAAGTCTGAATACCCTACACATCTCATGTACATGTACACAGTTCACGAAAACATCATGGAAATCAAGGGATACATGCCTTCCATGACTGTCACGAAAAGTCTGCCTGTCAAGAGAGCTAATGTAAACACTGGGGACCATCTCAATACATTCCTCAATCATACCCACCAAAAATATCGCGAATGTGTCACAAGAAAATTTCACAATGATGTGTAAAATATGCGGTGCTTAGCAAACTTTGAGTAGTATATGATATGTGATCCAACGGTGTCGATCAAAACCTAATCGTAGTGGGAGGAACATCGTACAGTACACACGCCGTGGATTGATCACCTTCCACGGGTGGACACAATTTCTACAGATGTAATAATGTTACATTCCAAACACTAATTAGAGAAATAATCACCAAAAATTTAATTAACGAAACACCGGATACGCTCTTGTGCTTCAGTAATTCAAATTGTGCTGCTGATGATTTTTATCACCTGGTAAACACATGCTTGGTCGTCACTGCCTACGCGTGGATTACGACCAGTCCACGGCGACTGTACTGTAGAAATGAAAAGGAAACTTTGTATTTGGTATAAAAGTAAGTGCAGTTATATATATAGAATATACCCATAGTAGCTTCATGTACCAAATGTTCACCACTTGTGGTGAAGTGGTGTTAACCGCGAGCCTGCGCGCGGTTAACACCACTTCACCACGAGTGGTGAACATTTGGTACACCAAGCTACTTCGGGTATATTTTGTTTATACCATGATCGTCAGGTTATTAGCAGTCGCTATTATGTTTTCTCGATTTTACTGAGCAGCAGCCGTACATACCTGCGAATTTGTTTTGATCATCGGTGGGCGGTACTTCCGCTGTCAATTTTATCACCGAAACGAAATAAAAAAAGAAACGGGGCCTTTTTCATTTTAATAACATAATAACATACTGTTTCGAGTTATGGATGCTTTATTACATGAAGCAATGCATGTTTGTTAATTTTTGGTGTTTTATGTGATAAACTCATTTAAAACGTAATAAATAATTGCCTCTTTCATTTCACTCTTCGCGAGGCGACGTGCGATAAATTTAGACAAGTTCGCATTCAGGTCGACGACACTAAAGGTCAACTTGGATGTAGTTCCACTGTAGGTATAATTGTTAACTATTGAAGTCCTATTGCTGGCGTGTTCACCACGGTTGGAATGTAAAGCTTAAATTTATGTCATAACCTTTTCATATATAGCAGAATAGGTAATCATGGTATATATCTCTTTCTCCATTAATGCTCGTCGTTTATGGTATTGTAAATGTTTGTTGGCAAACTGGTTTCCTTCCAAGATAATTTCGAAACCTGTTTGGTATGTACATGATTAACAGGAACACGACTGATTGACCCGAGATTATCATATACCGCCGGTTCAAAGGTTTCAAAACAGCAGTTCCAGGTCATAGCAACGCCTTTTCGGTCAGTTTGGGTTGGGAGACAGACGATGTCGAACAGATATTCAGTATCGTTTGATACGGAGCGCGGTGGCTCAGTGGGTAGAGGTGCAATCTGCAAGCTGAGAGGTCCTCGGTTCGAATCCCACCTGCGTCAACCGCGTTGTGTCCTTGGGCGAAGACACCCCACCCTCATTGCCCACGTTGGGGCACGGTGGCGCTGTGTACTAAGGCGTACTGCACGTTGATGGTGCACTTGTCTTCAACCAATTCTAACTCTGCTTGTATGGAGTTAGTATATTGAGCTGACAGTTGATCGCCGTTGCTCAGTGGTTCTCTCCGTGTACTCCGGCTTCGCCCACCCGTAAAACTGTCGTGGTCATGATTAGCCATTCGCCATTGTAAAGAAATATGTGACCTTAAACACCAATAAATAAATAAATCGTTTGATAGAGAATATGCTTTTATAGTTTTTGCAGTTTCAGAATAACACGTAACAAATAAACACGCCGAGAGTCTCATAAAACAAATTAAGAAAGACGAAGGCATCTTTGTCTGATAATCCTTGTGCGTCTTAATTCTTTGAACCCGAGAGGCCGCATTTCTAACCAAGAACTTGATACGTCATAATTTCCTTAAGTAGTATGGCTGCTTAGTGCATGTATCTGGTGGACCAGTCAATATGTTCAACGTGCAGCCCCAAGGCTGCATGTTGAAAATATTAATTGGTCTCCCCCAAATAATGAACGTGGACTTTTCCTGTTGCTGCCATTGAACTGATATGGAAGATGTCACCAGGGTTCAAAGTGTTAATGATACTTCACAAAGAGCAAGATGCCATTCTTTTTGTAAAGAACTCTTTCAAGTGCATTCAATCTTCAATGGATACATTTGTATCTTCCTATTCAAACAGGACGCCAACATCGTTAGAGACCTAGCTACGTAATCTGAATTTCTGGCCGGGTACTCCATTACCGAAGCTCTTGTGTAGACGTGAAAACACATTATATAATAGACTTGACATATTTTTATCGCTTCGGTTGGACTTTGTGTATGTGCTTGTTCACATTTTTACAAGAACACAGATTCACAGTTAACCCACAGTCATCATTCATTTGCCAATTACCCTCCACTAGCTTTACACAATAGTAACCATAGAAGTGTCAGAACAAATAAGTCATGAAAATTCTTTTCACCGCATAACGTAGGTTATGAATTGTCATCGAAACGAGATTGTAGAGCTTGTTCCAATGGAGGACCGGAAGCTATGTGCTGAATATTTTTCTTCCAAGTTACCGAAAGTTGTAATGAGATTGTTGTATATCGCTGACATATAATGTTTCGTGGAAATTCTTAACTGGTAGATAAAGAATTTATTTTTAACACAGTAAGTGTTTTCTTGAATTTCTCTTCAAATGAAGTCATGGCTGCTGTGAAGCAGCTATGACTTCATTTGATAAAAAATTTAATAGAATCTAATATCAATAAATCAGTTATCAGAGAACTAATCTATAAGGACATATCTCCACTTCTTAAGTGTATTTTTGTTTGTATAAAAAACTACACCTTAGCAAGCAAATGAATGTAACAGGATTCTCTAAAACATAGAGTATTTATTTATTCATTCGTCCATTGGTGTTTAGCGTCGCATATTTCTGCGCAGTGGCAAATTGTGACCGCAACATCGAGATACGGTCAAACTTAATCAATCGTTTATACCCGTGTTGCCATTTTAGTAGACTTCCACCCCAAGCATTGGTAATTGGGTGCTATTTTACAAGTAAAACAAAGTTTGTTTTCCACAGTAAACAAACACTGTTTCACATCCCGAGGTTTCCAGGAGAGAATATAAAGGATACCTATGATTTTGGAGTGGATACCCTGATTAACTAGCAGGTGAAATATAATTTTTAACGGCTTACCGCTAGTCACAAATGAAATAATTATGGTAATCACTCAAAAAACCATATGTATTTTTTTGTATGAGTTGCCTTTTCTTTAAAAATCTTTATGCGTTAATCACAAATTAATGCAAAGTAATTGCTTCGAAAGCGACAAACATTCAGGTTGAATCCATCAGCGGATATTCGCCAACAAACCGCTTTCAGTGACGAAATTAGTGTGTCGTCCGCGAAACAAAATAGTTTTCTCAACTTTTCACTGAAAGCTCCTCAAACGTTGATGAATTTTAATTTAATACCAAAAATAACAATAATGACCACTTTTCATTGTGCAATAGTAAACGTCGTACACTTTCATAGCATTTTAGCGAGTTTATTTATTGTTCGTCGATAACATTTCACTGTGATTCGTCGGTTGAACCAATAGTGAAAAATACGTTTTTTTTAAATAACTCAGTCCAATGTCTCATGACGATCAAGGCGAAAAATACGATGTCCACTTTTTCGCCATTTCCTTAAATTTTTAGCGGAAGCATACAATTAATTTGCATATGTTGAGATAGATTAGAAAAATGTCATGAACAGATATGTCAAGCTAACCAGTAGCCTATCAACTGTTCCTTTTTTCCTTGAGTAAGAACTCTCTGGGAATTCAAAAGTCATGACTGCATGTTCATCCATGTAAGAACTGTTAAATTGACAGTGGCGATTCCGGAGAATAAAATAACATTTCATTCTCGATTTAATTTTAAAGAAACCTTGAACCCTCCATATCAAATATGAATGGCTTCAAACTATGCTGTTGAACTGGAGCGTTATGTGCATTCTATGATACCAATGTTCGAAGAGTTAAACACCAAAGCTGTTGACTTATTATGTTGATATGACATAGGTCGTTGAAATAAAGATCTGTATTTTCGATCAAGTGAATTCCTCATAAATTCATATCATTGACGTAACAATGGAATAATAGTTTCATAGAAGCGGCTGTTTTGTCGTCGTTTCACGTAAAAGTATTCTCACAACTCTCTTTTTCCATTGTTTAATCTTGTCCACCTTTACGAACCCAGCTTTCCAAGTCATAGCTCTACAGTTGATTAAACGACCTTTGTCATAGCAGATCTTTCCGTTCCAACAAATGAGGCAACATAAGTTATTGAGGCATTCCCCGGAAATCTGGAACAGTCTAGCTTAGATTTATGATATTCATGTGGAGGTATGCTTATTCTATGAATCTACACATTTCAAATGGTGATATATCCGATAGTAGGGTGTCAGAGATAGCACAGTATTAAAATGGATGAAAAAAACTGACAAACTGCATTGTTGTCCCCGACAAAATGATCTCTTCTTATGTTGTGTCCATTGTTTTTATAATATATAGACCTTGCTGCAGGGAGAGAGAAATAAATACCATCAAAGTAATTGGGGCTGTGCATCGTTTTTTTTTCTTTAAAATTGGTTTCCTTTCAAAGCTTCAGCTCTACAAATGGCTTTCGTCTTCATAAATATCTACCTTTCAACATGAGAGGGTGCTTTGACGTTTGACAAGAACGTCTTAAGCATATAACATCTCTTTAAAAAACCTTTCCCCTACAGTGTAATCTAACTTTTAACATCTTAACCCCCTACACACTGATGTCAAAATACCAAAATTTCAAGTAGCCATTATTCCCATAATGCAACTAGAAATTTAATCAATTCAGTCTTGTTTGACAGAGCTCAATGAGCTCTGTCAAACAAGAGTGAACTGATTAAATTTCTTGTTGCATCATGGGAAAAATTAGCTGCCTGAAATTTTGAGATTTTTACATCAGTGTGCAGGGGGTTAATAAACCTAATTATTATATGACTACCACAAATAGTCCTCACTGCAGTTTACCCATCAAATCCAGCTCTCCAGAAAACAAGGGTGTCAAGTTTTCCAGATCGTTACCATGCCTGTCTCAAACGAGGCGCACGTGAACGAACTATTTCTACCAGTGACCTATAAATAAATCGGTAAATTCCACAAATACATCAGAGAATGCAAAAAATATAGGTTCTCTTATCTTGTCCCCGATATGGAACCAGTTCTGTTTAAACAGTATTTATTTCAAATCAAATAATTTTTTAAAGATTAACATTAAATATTAACAGAATTAAACATAAATTGAGGGGTTTCAGCCGTAAGTTTAGAGCTTATACGAGGTTGTCGCAAATCATTATTAAGCAAAGTAGATTCAGCACTAAACTTGGAGCTTATTCAACGCAGTCGCCAAACATTTTGAAACAAAGGAGATATGAACATTTGGAATATCGAACCAGGTTTGTTTCTTCACAGAACCAACTGTTCATATCTCCTTTGTTGTCCCCCGACCCTTCGGGGGACTATTGTAATCAGCAGTGTCCGTCCGTCCGTGCGTCCGTCCGTCCGTCCGTCACACCCTTGTCCGGATGATAACTTTAGTTTGGATGATTTTACTGAAACTAAATTTGGTATGTGTCTTACTTGGGTGGAAATGCAGGTCAAGTTCGAAAATGGGCACGCTCCACTGATTTCTACTGGATTTATTCCCCTTTTTCGACTTAAAAAATACAGTTTTTGTGTTGTCCGGATGATAACTTTAGTTAGGATCATTTGATTGAAACGAAATTTAGTATGCCGCTTATTTGGGTGGAAATGCAGGTCAAGTTCGAAAATGGGCACGCTCCACTGATTTTTACTGGATTTATTCCCCTTTTTCGACTTAGAAAATACGGTTTTTGTGTTGTCCGGATGATAACTTTACTTTGGATCATTTGATTGAAACGAAACTAAGTATGTGGTTTAATTGGTTGGAAATACAGGTCGGAAATACAGGTCAAGTTAAAAAATGGCCATGCTCTGCGAACAAATTGCATCCTTACAGCTCCCTTGAATTTGCCATCTTGGTCGGGGGACCGGGGGCGTTGCCCTTGTTTCAAAATGTTTAGCGACTGCGTTGAATAAGCTCCAAGTTTAGTGCTGAATCTACTTCAGTTCATGTAATATTCTGTTAAAATTCAATGCTAATCTTAGTAAATTTATTTGATTTGAAATAAATACTGTTTAAACAGAGCTGGTTCCATCTCAGGACAAGATTAGAACCAGTTTGGGTTCTAAAGAGAACCTATATTTTTTGCAGTGCACTACAATTTACCCATCCAATCCAGCTCTCCAGAACACAAGGGTGTCAGGTTTTCCAGATCGTTATCGCGCCTGCCCAAACGAGGCGCACGTGAACGGACAATTTCTACCAGTGACCAAAAATAAATCGGTAAATTCCACAAATACATCAGATAATTCCGTAATGGGTGCGTTCGATCTTGAGTCGTTTATTAATACCGTATGAGAAAACACTGCCTTTCTATGACCAGTTACAGAACTCAATAAAAACAAGCGCGCAGTTTGCGCGTTTCACGACATGCGATTGAAAGAAAAATGAAAATCGGTTACAATATTATAGCGAATCGAACGTACTCGATTTTTTGTTGATATTGCGTCTGTCCGTTGCCAAGTGACAAATATAGATTGCGTCTCTTCATTGAACTCCGTTGACAAACTTTCCAGTCGAGGTTTATTTGAAAATGCCGTGCTGAACAATTGTAAAATAACAATTAACAATCATTTTCAAGATGTGCATCCAACCAAACTTTGGAAAATCTGTGTTATCGAAAGCGATTCCAATTGAAATTCAAGTCTTGCCTCCATTATTTTGACTTTCAAGTTTCATGTTCTGCACGAACGTTCGGTATTTCTACGCGTTTGGGATTCCCCATAAATTGTTAATGGTTATTTGACTAATATAATTCTTGTTGTATTTGATTTTTCAGGTGTTGTGAACTGTTTAATATACTAATTGTCATATAATAAACAAATTACTACAACAGTCAATTGACCTGCGTTGTTGTATTCCGTCTCGTGGGCGAGACGAGTTCGGCCAGATCAAACTTTGGTCTGGCCGATCTCGTCTCATCAACTCGACGGAATACAACACAAATCAGTTGACTGTTGTTGTAATCTGTATTTATCTCTATGCATTTGGATCGCTGAAATGTATAGGAACGATAGTGAAATACATCATAATTGGGAGCGTAGTAGTGTCGGGGATTACGACATTATACATCAAACCGAAAGGTCCGTGGCCCCCCCCCCCCCCCGCCCCACCGGGGTAACTGCGTTATGTCCTTGGGTAATGCATTTCTTCATGATTTCCGACGTGGGGTCACGGTTGTACGGTGTACTAAGGTGTACTGCACGTCGATGGTGCTCTTGTTCTTCAACCATACTAACCCTGCTTATACGGACCTAGTATATTAGAGAGTCTGACAGTTACTCGCCGCTGGTGGTTTTTTCCGCGTACTCTGGCTTCGTCCACCCGTAAAACTGTCCGACACGAGATGTCACTGGCTGTCGAAGGCATCTAAAATAAAATAAATAAATAAATAAATAAATAAATAAATACCTTACCGAAATATCCGCTGAATAATCTCAGTTATTCTCACAGACCTAGACCTCAACGAAAACTTACACAAACACTACGTCTTGGAATGGTAGATAGGACATAGGATAATTTGATAAACTGAATGGTATTACAAAGCTCCCCCATGCACGACACAAAAGTGCCATGGAAGGAACGCATCAGGTAATGTTTACTCACTTGTAGATAAACTCATCTAGTGTCTCATAGGTCAATGTATCTTACACAGAACACAACCTTAATTAAAAAATCCCAGGTAGGTGGGTGGGAACAGAGGCATTCAACTTCATTTGTAGGGCTTAAGTAGAGCAGATTTATGTTTTATCTTTTGTCGTCTCAAGTGAAGTCTGTTGGCTAAATTCGTCCACCAAGACCTGTTCAGAACTTGTCATAGTAGGACACTTGAAACTTCACCAAGGACATAGGATTACGTAACTTATCTCCCCCTTTATGGTTCGGTGAACTGGTGAAATTTCGAAAAAGTTGCGTAATGTGGCAAAGAGGCACTCTAAAATCAGTTAGTTTAAAATCAATCCAGTGAATATGAACACAACTGGGTTCAGTGAATATGAACACAACTGATTTGATATTCACTCAACTCGGTTGATTTGGGTTAACTTTTAACCCGATTGATTTTGGAGTGTGACTGAGCTTCCTAATCCCACCCAACGCATCTGAAAATACCGAAATTTCACGTTACATTTTTGCATAAAGCCAATAAGGCAACTAGGAACTTACCCAATTCAGTTGTGCTTGACCACGTTCAATCAGCTCTGCCAAACAAGATTTCAGTGGTTAAATTCCTGATTGCACGACGATAAAAACATTCCAACGAATTGCTCTGGTTAGGACTGCGCACTCGTGAATTAAAAAAAAATACCCTTTAATCCTTTACCTAACACGAAAAAAGACGACACTTGCAATCAAAATTTTTGAATAACTAATTGTTTTCATTTTTAGTCAAAAGCGTAGCTTATGACCCCTCATTGGAACGAGCTCATTGAGCTCGTTCCAATGAGGGGTCATAAGCTATGTTTTTGTGACAAGAAATGAAAAAGTAACGAAAATTGAATAATGTATTTTGTGAATAGCGCTGGCTGGTTTTGGTCGTTACGACGGGTAAAGGGTTAAAGTTTAACAGTGTTATCTTTGAGGAAAACATGTCGAAAGATAAAAATTACCCAGTTGTATTCATTTAGTTCATTCCAACTAGCCTGTTTGTAAGGTCAAGATACTTCTATAGAGAAAACATTGGAAATGCTCGAGTCTCCAATCCCCTAAAGCTAAAGATACCGGCAATTTTTTTATTACTGTGTGAATATATATTTTATGCAGTACTGCCCTCCGAAGCTGAGATTCAATTCGACTCGATTCGATATCGTCGCGCGAATTTGATCCTATTCGACTTTTTTTCGAAACCTTCGATGTATGACCGAATCTTTCTGCAAGCAACAGAGAAAGTATTGTATCTCGGAAACAAACCATATATATATATTGGGCCCGAAAAAAACAGCCCAGGGACGGTGTAAGCCGAAAGTGAGAAGCGTGGACATGCGCATAATTTGGCTGAAAAACAAACATAAATATCGCCAGCCACCACAGGGGTTAATGCAAAAACGAATACACTTAACCACGTATTTTTATGCAGTGAATGAATCACGTGTTATAATTTTGACGCAGCGTATGGTTATGTCAAGATTATAACAAGTGATTGTATGTTTCAGTTCCGCTCTGGTCTTGGAAGGAGGTGGATTAACGCCACTTAAATGACCATGGTCTCCTCGTGTCGGACATGTTACGGGTGGAGGAAGCCGAGGTACTCGGCGAGAACCGTCGACCAGCGACGAGCAACTATCATACTCCCCAACGCACTAAATCTACACACTCAGGGTTAGCATTGGTTGAATGCAAGTGCACCATCAACGTGCAGTACGACTTAGTACATAGCGCCACCGCGCTTCCACTTGGGGAATCTTGATTAACCCTTTACCCAACGAATCGCTAGCATCCGCCCGCGTAATATGCAAACTCAGCAGTTGAAAAAATATTATTTTTCAAAAAATTTCAACAAAACCATATCATGTCGAGCTCGTTCCAACGAGGGGTCACATGATATGGTTTTGTTGAAATTTTTTGAAAAATTAGAAAAAATGATATTTAAAATAATAAATTTTGATATCGTCTGCGTTGGGTAAAGGATTAATACTAGATAACACAATAAACACCTAAATGAACAGAAGGATGAGTATTAATTTAATCCCACAGTCCCATAGGGCCGTGGAATTAAATTATTACTGAACCTCCCCACTACTATACGACAGACCCGCCCATTTCCTGTATACAGTAATGAACAAGACGACGCCATTCATTGACAGGGTAAATTTTTCATATAAAAAAAGCTTGAAAGAAACTATGAGTAAACAGATTCCAGAAAGTTGAGGAATTACAT
This sequence comes from Pictodentalium vernedei, assembly GCA_031216915.1. Classification (NCBI taxonomy): domain Eukaryota; kingdom Metazoa; phylum Mollusca; class Scaphopoda; order Dentaliida; family Dentaliidae; genus Pictodentalium; species Pictodentalium vernedei. Next base: position 58,661,978 of record CM062290.1, on the reverse strand, counting down.
TGCTGTCAGGACATGTAATTCTTACACAATTCTTTAGTAGTCTCAATCAACATGCGATTCGAGACTTGCGATCACAAGGTTACTGGGTTCGATCATTACCCGAGCCATCTGGTTTGTGTTCTTGGACAAGGCACTTGAATCAGACTGCCGGAGTGGGAGATGGCGACGCTGTGTACTAAGGCGTGTTGCACGACGAGGATACACTTGCCTTAACAAGACGCTAACCATGCTCGTGCCTGGTTTGTACATTGAAGACTCAAACTGGTTTTAGTACTGAAATGGTTAACCGGATAACCGGTTTGAAACCGGTTACTTACCTAACCGATTTAAAAAAAAACGTCAACCGGTTATCCGAAATGTCGATAGTAATCGTCATTCCACGGTTAAAACGTAGTAAATCTGCCGCTTCTCCTTTGGGATAGATTACACCTCGAAGCAGCGCTGTATATATTGAGAAATAATCGACTTTGGCGTTCAAGGTTTAGCTAATGATCGGCAATTTCCGTGAATACTGAGTAACCGCAGAAACTATTCCGTAGTATGTATACAAACGAACGTTGTCGAGTACTCGACAACGTTCGTTCGTATACACACTACGGAATAGTTTCTGAGAATACTTTCCAATTCCTATAGTTCTGATCCCCGTTTCGGTGAAATAATGGCTACGGTTAACCGGATATTATCAGGTTATAGCTCTCGGTTAGTCGGTTGTGAAAATGAGCCAACCGTTTCAGCCCTACTGTTTCTCACATAGCTCCATTGTTCTCTCCTGTCCTCCAACTTCATTCACCCGTAAACAGTCCGACGCAAAATATCCTTGGTTGTTTAAAGAGTTGCCAAACCTCAATAAATAAACAAACAATCAATAAGCCCCACGCTTATAATCCGAAAGTAAGAAGCAATTGGGCAAAAACATAATAAATAAAAGAAAAGCTTTATCTGATGGTTGGCCGTATTTAACCTGGTGCAATTTTGGGTGAACCATTGCTTGTTCCCCCATGGAAAACGTCAGGAAGTGAAGCAGCGCTCATTTACTGTGGTAATCAAGTTCTGTTTTACGGGTAAAATAGGACCTACATGTAGTCGCCAATGCTTCTAGATGAACTCCTGTAAAATAGGCAACATGGGTATAAACGATTGACTAAACTTGGCTTTACTTCCATGTTGCGATAACGATCAGCTATTGTGTAGAAATATATAACCTTAAACATAATAAATAAATAAATAAATAAATAAATAAATAAATAAATAAATAAATAAATAAATTTGTTTGTGCATTAAGAATGTTCGTAGAATATAATATACTGGATGGTCGGCAACTTTATTCCGCAGGGTTCCTATTGCAGTCCATATACTGCGAAGATAGAAGCATGACCAGGTGTTGTCTGAGCTAAAAGATTCACGAAAAAAACGTCAATTAACTCATTTTTCAATTCAATTGATAATTTATATGTAGGTTTAATGCTCCCATTCTTTTTATTTCTTGTCGAACAAGAACTGATAATGAAACGTTATCGTTCTGTCCAGTTCAACTGTCGAAGAGAAAGATCAAATCCAACCATTTCACGTGAGAGATGATTTTGTCTTTTTTTCACCATACGACGCATTTCTTCGTTGGATTCATTGGGGAGCCTTCCTTACATTGGAACTCCTTGGCAAAATCTCTGTTGTTAGATAAGGTTCCTTGGATTCTGAAAGTACAGTTGTAAATTAAAAGTATTTATTCTGTTCACAACATGCAGACGTGCAATGGTAGTTTTTATTACACTTTGGGCTAATCTTACAACCCAAGAAAGGTACAATGTGAATGAAAGTTACACAGAGGCCAGCTTATATATGTTTCTACCCAAATAACTTACATTCTGTGGATCAGAATAAAATAATCAAAGAAAGTTACAACTCATCAATCTTCTATGAATGCGGGACTGGGGCCTATCGGATAAAATCTGTTTATCTCTCAGATGTTGTCGAATGAAGAGAGTTTACAGTCGCAACATCAAAGAGGATGCATCATTCTGTGTGCCTTTTGTAGAAGATGACTCTCACCAGGTTGTATACTATTGATATAGCAACCGGATTCGAAAAGGCGCAGCTATAGTCTATGATCGCTCATTGCAACGAGCTCACAGAGATCCTTCAAATGATAGCCCATAAACTACGTTTTCAAAGCAATATGGAGAATATTTAGTTATTAATTCGTGTAAACTGAACAATTCAAACACGTTACAATTCTATGAACGTATTGCAATTCTACGTATTGTAAGTTACGAAAACACTCATAGCCACGCTGGCCCAGCCAACCATCTTATATGTTCCAATAATGTGTTCGGAATTGTTGGGATAAATACTTCTCTTCCCTCCGCTCCGTGAAAGGACATGTCTTCGATTGATCTCCAGGACAAACTATTAGGAACGTTAAAATCAAACACTCAGACACGTGCTCTCTTGTTTCCGGTGCTCATCTCTAATTGCTTTTTGTTGCTTAGCTGAGATTTACCAGATAATGTCAGAGGATACACCCTTCTCATTTTGACTTTTAACCCTTTGGACCCTGGTGGTATCTTCCACTACAGTTCAATGGCAGCAATTGGAAGAGTTCATATTTATTTTTTAAGGTTAGACCAAGTACAGCCTAGAATTAGAAGAGTCCATAATCATTATTTGGGGTAGACGAATCAATATTTTCAACGTGCAGCCCCGAGGCTGCACGTTGAAAATATTGATTGGTCTTTCCCGCACATTCACGTAACAGCTATCCGACTTAATGGGAGTATGACGTATAATGTTCTAGGGCCGGAAAAGCGGTCTCTAGGGCTCAAATAATTTTACAAAATAGACTAATTCATAGGGCACATTCATGCAATTAAATGCCCTTTTCTGTAACTGGCGAATCTGAGTGAACAGAGTATTTTATTCGTGAGAGGAAAGAATAATTAAATATAATTAATACCTGAATTTTTCGGGTGAGTGTTCATTATTAGTAATCAGCCAATGTTCATACTGTTTGGTGGATTTCGAACAGAATGCCTGTCAAGTAAATGGAATTGAGATTAAACAAATCAAAATTTCTAAAAATTAAACGAAAAACCATATATGTTTATGAATTAAAAGCCCACGACATACATAGGACGAACGTCCTTATATTGGTTTGCACTGACGAGATTAAGGCTATTTGTCCCTATATCCCGATGAATTCTGTCTTTTGATTGGTCAGAATGCCTTGGACAAATAGCCATGGCAAAGGGTGAACCCAACATCCAAGGTATATAAGAGCGTGGAACATCCAGGGTATATGGGCACGCGAAACATCGAGGGTATATGGTTTAAATGAAAGCTTTTCGCATTCACTCGCCTCGGTATAAATATCGAACCAAAAAACCTGAAAATAGTTACAAATATCATCAGATTTCCGACAATTCGATCATATTTTATCGATATAAATTAAATAGTCCAATAATTAAAATGAAACAACTGGGGGCGCGGTGGCTCAGTTGGTAGAGGTGCAGGCTGCAAGCCGAGAGGTCCTCGGTTCGAATCCCACCTGCGGCAACCGCGTTCTGTCCTTGGGCAAGACACTTCACCCCGATTGCCTACATGGGAGCACAATGACGCTGTGTACTGAGGCGTATTGCACGTCGATGGTGCGCATGTCTTCAACCAACCTAACCCTGCCTGTGCTGCGGTGCAGAGTTCAGAGTTACGATGTTGGAGAGCTGACAGCTGCTCGTCGTTGCTCTGTGGTTCCATGCGGGTACTCCGGCTTCCTCCACCCGTAAAACTGTCACGGTCACGATTAGCCATTGTGCATAAGTATATGACCTTAAACACCAATAAATAAATAATAATGAAACAACTTGAGAAAAACAAAATAAAAGAAAATAATTCGTCCCCTGAGTAACGATGTGTTCTATGTGTCAGGAGACACAAAGAACACATTGGAACTCAGGGGACGATGTGTCAAGAAACTACTGTTTACTCGTTTCCTTAACGACCCAAGGGATGTAACTCTATCTGTTGTTTTCTGCGTTTGTAAAAATAAAACAATCATGGTGCGTAAGAAAGCCGTCCGCAAATTTATTTCCACTATGTTACTATTGTGTTTCAAACGGGACAAAAACGTTATCTCCGTCAACATGTATTGTATATGGAGATGTTGTACCTGGATGTCTCACTTAAACACCTCGCCTGCGGCTCGGTGTTTAAAAACCGACATCCAGGTATTAAATCTCCATATACAATATATGTTGACGGAGATAACTTATAATGTAGACCTCGCCTGCGGCTCGGTGTTTAAAAACCGACATCCAGGTATTAAATCTCCATATACAATATATGTTGACGGAGATAACTTATAATGTAGACCTCGCCTGCGGCTCGGTGTTTAAAAACCGACATCCAGGTATTAAATCTCCATATACAATATATGTTGACGGAGATAACTTATAATGTAGACCTCGCCTGCGGCTCGGTGTTTAAAAACCGACATCCAGGTATTAAATCTCCATATACAATACATGTTGACGGAGATAACTTATAATGTAGAGCGTGGTGACTGATTGATTACAACGGTAACGGAGTTGTGTACTTGAGCAGGACTTGATCTCGATTATCCACATGGGGGCTCGATGGCGCTGTGTACTAAAGCGTACTGTACGGCGATGATGCCCTTGCTTTCAACCGCAGCTAATACTACCTGTACAGACTTAGTAAGCTGGGGAGTGTGGCAGTTGCGACGTTCCTCGGTCGTTCTCTCGCGGAACTCCGCATTACGCCACCGTACAACTGTCCGACATATTGTTGAAAGTGTTATTAAATCCCAATGAAACAAACAAACAGTGGATTTTATAAAATTTAATACTACAACTGAAATGTAAACAGAAACGAAATCATGGAATGTTTGGCCGGAGTATTCAGCTAAAAAGAACTGGAGTTCTTACTTCGTGTTTGTAAAAGTATCTCATCGAAAATCTGCACCACCTCAATGAGGCCGCGTGAGCATCGTTTAATATAAGAATGGTGTCCATTTGGAAAAGTTAAACCGGCAAACCAGAATTAATGGACAAATCTCCAGCGGTGATGGGGAGCTATTAGTGATAATCATATAAATACATATTTATCGCAACATCTGACCTCCTCGACGAGACGTGATGCGACGACCCAGATCACGTCACTGTAGCGATAAAAGGTTTATGATATGACTTATAGTTCAACATCACATACCATCGCTGACATTAACAATCCCCCAACCTTATGTTTGGTAAATTGGATTGAAGTAAAAAAGAACTATTTTTGTTTACACTTATTTTGTAACAGGTGCGCACTTCAGGGAATCCCCCGTAGCGTATGAATACGACAAAAAATATCATGAATACGATAAAAAAAAACCCGGACCGCTGTTCGTACGCACCCATTCCAGTTCCGAATAAAGTACTCTCTGCGATCGGAGCAGCTAATTATGCGAATTCGGGCGCACCCGTAAATAGTATGCCATGTTACAGTGATACAGAATCGGATTCCACACTGCACATTTTCCAGGGACCAGGAATTGATCGTCAAATAGTAGTGACATTTAGCGGTTAAATTACATAGTCATATAATAATTTCGGATATCAATATTTAATATAATGCTAAGCACGTATTTACCCCAATACAAGTAAAACATCAAGATAAATACAAAACTGCGGTGAGAGCATCAATCACACGTGCGACCATTCGTTTCAGAAAGAAAGCGTTTTTTAACTGCACTCAATTGACATCGAGTTTTTACACCTGTCCAGACCACCGTGTTTGATAACAGTAATTAAAAAATAAATAAATCACCAGCTCAACGAATTAAATTAAACAAGATCATTTTTTTGCCATGATAATATTTTATATAGGCCTACCATGCAGTAATCGTGAAAAATAAAACAAAGAAACGCACAGATAAAAAAAAAACTACTATAAATTTCAGATGTTATAGTACAAGTAGAACAATGAATGGGTATTACAACATGTACTGTACAAGAACGCAGCCCATGGTGTCATGACCTTCATTCATAAAACAAATCAATTATTAGACGTTGAATAATTATCAAAACAGACGCAGTTAATTACTCTAACCAATCCCTTCATAATGCGAACAAGTCAAAAAAGGTGAGAATATTGTAAGAAAAACTGGTCTCGACTTCGCTTCTGTGTCATATATCGACTCGTCCTAATGGACGAGTCGATATGTACCCAAATACGAGCTCCAGACTGAATGCAACATCTCGGAAACCCGCATGGCGGTAATTACCAAAAAATATTCCATTTTCCATTCTGTTTCCATTTTCGAATAGTTAGGTGTGTGTGTGTGTGTGTGGGGGGGGGGGGGGGGTCCGACGCGCACATCCCCGTCCCGTTTAGCAACAGTTTGAAGAAGACCAAATTAAAAACATCTCATTAAAACACTCTATCTGAGACAATTCTCGAGGGATTTAATAGAAATTCCCAGTCCTCGTTCGTGAATAGTTGCTGAATCCATAACCACACATTCCACTTCAGACGACTGGTTTAAGTGTACGTTTATCTACCCTTATCGACTTTCAGAACCCATCAGCTAATTGCTTCGCAGATAAGTGGCCAAGGTGTAGTTGAAATATTTCATCAGTCGTGACATTAGTAATCACCATCGGAACAAGTCATTTTTTCCACCACTCCCCCAATAGATATTCTTCGTGACGCATCTGGCTGTAACACCCTTTATGACAGTGAACCCGCGGGTTCAAAAAGGAGGTGAAATGGCTGAAACTTTCCTTATTATTTTCATGTTTTTTAACAGACAAGGGGGTGTGTTTGCCTGAAAAAAACTCCACTCCATAGGTGTTTCAGTTGTTGTCCACAATCCACTTTTTGCCCGTAGTACTAACGAATTGTTTTTTGCTTGTGGTTGCGCCCTCGATACTCTGCCACTGATACACTAACATTTCTCTTGAGATTATTAATTTATTCGTATTTACGGTAACTTCCAGCTCCTGAAGTTTTACCAATCGTTTATACCCATAATAGCACATTATTGGGACAAGCAACCTAGGCGTTGGTTATCGACTCAAGTAACACAAAATTTGTTTACCCCAGCGAACAAACACTACTCTGAGTTCCGACCAGGATTATTTGACACTAAATGGCCCGACCAAACTTTTTGTGGGTAGCTATTTTTTATCAATGGAGGATAGTGTTCAACGAAAGTCAACGCTATTTTGCATAAATGATGTGCACATGCAACATGATGATGTTGGGGTTGCTTGGGGATAGTATTGTCTGGCTGGGGGAGGGAGGGAGCAGGCTTGCACAATATTATGTTAAGATGTATGTGTATGTGTGCAGTCTTGAAAAGCAGAAGTTTCCTTTGATATCGTACCTTTATTATGAGTAGTTAGACAATGACGAATCATTTTCATTATCGGCATGTCCCGTTTATCTGAGTTGCACGTTATTAAAATAAAGAGAGCATTAGAAGTGTTGTCTTGGTCAATCTTTACTCTAGAAAAAAGTTTTCGGGTTTAAGGTTTGACTTTGAGCATGGACACGAATATTGACAGGGGGCAAAAAATGAATGATCATTTAGTTGATGTTTGACTTTTTTGGAATTCGACATTTTTATGAACAAAACTTTAGGAGAAAAAAGACATGGTTTCTCTTAATTTACGTGTCAGAATTCTTGGCTGAAGAGATCAGCTTATTCCATCTGTTATGTCGGGAGATACTAGCGTTTAAAATTTGGCTCTGAATGATCATATTTTTCATTGAGATATGGACAAAGCATTCCACGCTGAAAACTACGCAGAGTGACGTAATCATAGTGTTGAATGTGCAACATCGGCTAAGTATACATGAACAGATCTCATCGAAAAAATCGTCTGTTCAAAAAGAATATAAAATAAAGCTTTGTATAATCAAATTGTTTGTCCATCAGTCTTTCACTCGGTTGAAGATAATCATGTTTCCGACTGTTTACAAACATTAGAGAATATTTAATCTGAATGGTTTTGATTTTTTAACACTTGGATTCCTTGTAGTGAAAGGTTCAGCAGCCATGTGGATTGGGGAGTTCAATACGTTGTCGAGAATAGGTTATTGAAGGCACCCAAAATCCCATTGACAGCAGGGCTAACCTTTCACTCTCTGTACAACACACCAAGTTGTTGGGTAATAAATTACCTATACATCCACAAAGTACATTATCTTTTTTGAACAAACAAAAGCTGGAAAAATATATAGTACAACGTAAAATTTAAATTGAAATTTTTAATTTTCGCTTTTGCCGCCTGGACTTGCACTGAATGAACTTGACACTTTGTTTTCATGCCTCATGTTTTTGAGAGGTCTCCTCTCATTCCGGCACAAAATTACAGAAAAACCTTTAATACTGTCTAAACTGGACAAAAATATATTAGCTGATGGATTCAGAGCTAACAGATTTTGAACCAATCGCCCGATGATTCCTGTTTAATCCTGCTCACAACTGTCAAATGCACCAGGTCATGTGTTCAATGCTTTAGGCTCTCATAAACATTGGAAGAGATCGCTGCGAGTGGTTTCTAATCCAGGTGATACTTTGACATGGGCGCCTGCGTAGTGCATTTGTTTTTTATTTCAGATTGCCCCGTTTCCAATTTCACGTAAATAATCACATAAGCCTGCTTTTTGTACAAAACAGAGTTGTGACTGAACGTCGATGAACAAAATTTGATAAGAAAGTTCCTCCACCCCCCCCCCCCCCCCCGAGCCACAGAATTAATGCAGCCTTTTGGGGCGTGTAAATGGCCAACAGGCGAAATGGATCTCATTGCACAGCCTGCCAGTATACAGAAATGCTCTCTATATGGACTGCCAGAGGCAGTGCACGTAGAGACATTTCGATATACCAGTCTTCTAATCTCCATTTTCTCGTTTTCTCGCTCAGATGCATGAAAACAGCATCTTCAGTTCTGTTAGCTTGAGGAATCAAAATTTTCCCCCAGTGGGTCGAACTTTGGTCTGAATGATGGGTCCAACCACCCCACCTCCCACCTCCCGCTATGTGTGACATTGCTATGCTTTCCATGTTAACGTCTTAACTAGCCATCTTTTTCGCTAGCGATTTCTGTTCACTTACGAATCTGGCCATTATCTAACTGTCGGCATCGGTGTTGTTAGAACTGTTTAAAAAATCGGGAAACACAAGAAAACATTGCAAAGAGGGCTTCAAACTGTGAATCACAATGAAAGTTACTAGATTTGGTAAAGATATGCCGTAATCTCACCCGTCCTTTTCCAATGTTGAGAAATGAATAGATTTGTAGAGGGGTGGGGAGGGGGTGGGGCAGGGGGGGGATCGCAGCTATATAGTGTGAGCCTCTTCGCCAAGTTCTATTTCATCTTAATGGAATTAAACTGACTCTTTAAAAAACCCTCAGAGGCGTAATCCGATCCAGGGTTTCCTCAGACAAAGGTTGGGCAAGAAATTATGAAATATAAAGTTGGGCAGACCCATTGCTTGTATGACGAAAATATGTATGGTTTTGAGTACTCTGTTGGGTAAAATCTCTTGCTCGCCCGATAAAAAATATACGCAGATCAGAAAGTGCAATAAATTCACGACTCACGATATCGGTAGGATCCCACACCCAGGGAGAGCGCAAGTAATAATAAATTATTTTTATGACCATGACCTCTTGAAAGCGCCCAGAAGGTCGGGCATATCCGCACAACTGGGGTGTAATGGACAGCACTGTCATAAAATTATAATACATTCCCTGCCATGTAAGTATTCTATCAATGGAAAGTATATTTTTTGAGTATATGTCTGATAAAAGCAATTTGGTATGATCCGATAGTTTGGGCGATATGACCGAGCCGTCGGGCACAAATATCCTAACCCCCCCCCCCCCCCCAAGAAAAATAAATGAATAAAAATTGTCAGTTACGGCCCTGCCCAAAATAACATAATATTGTGCAAGCCTGCCCCCTCCCTCCCCCAGCCAGACAATACTATCCCCAAGCAACCCCCCCCCCCAACACATAAGATGTATGTGTATGTGCGCAGCCTTGAAAAACAGAAGTTTCCTTTGATATCATACCTTTATTATGAGTAGTTAGACAATGACGAATCATTGTCATTATCGGCATGTCCCGTTTATTTGAGTTGCACGTTATTAAAATAAAGAGAGCATTAGAAGTGTTGTCTTGGTCAATCTTCACTCTAGAAAAAAGTTTTCGGGTTTAAGGTTTGACTTTGAGCATGGACACGAATATTGACAGGGGGCAAAAAATGAATGATTATTTAGTTGATGTTTGACTTTTTTGGAATTCGACATTTTTATGAACAAAACTTTAGGAGAAAAAAGACATGGTTTCTCTTAATTTACGTGTCAGAATTCTTGGCTGAAGAGATCAGCTTATTCCATCTGTTATGTCGAGAGAAACTGGCGTTTAAAATTTGGCTCTGAATGATCATATTTTTCACTGAGATATGGACAAAGCATTCCACGCTGAAAACTACGCAGTGTGACGTAATCATAGTGTTGAATGTGCAACATTGGCAAAGTATACATGAACAGATCTCATCGAAAAAATCGTCTGTTCAAAACGAATATAAAATAAAGCTTTGTATAATCAAATTGTTTGTCCCTCAGTCTTTCATTCGTTTGACGATAATCATGTTTCCGACACTTTACAAACATTAGAGAATATTTAATCTGAATGGTTTTGATTTTTCAACACTTGGATTCCTTGCTTGTATTGCAACACTTGTAGTGAAAAGTTCAACAGCCATGTGGATTGGGGAGTTCAATACGTTGTCGAGATTAGGTTATTAAAAGCCCCAAAAATCCCATTGACAGCAGTGCTAACCTTTGACTCTGTACAACACACAAAGTTGTTGGGTAATAAATTATCTATACATCCACAAAGTACATTATCTTTTTTGAACAAACAAGAACTGGAAAATATATAGTACAACGTAAAATTTAAATTGAAATTTTGAATTTTGAATTTTCGCTTTTGCCGCCTGGACTTGCACTGAATGAACTTGCCACTTTGTTTTCATGCCTTATGTTTTGGAGAGGTTTCCTCTCATTCCGGCACAAAATTACTGAAAAACCCTTTAATACTGTCTAAACTGGACAAAAATGTACAAGCTGATGGATTCAGAGCTAACAGATTTTGAACCAATCGCCCGATGATTCCTATTTAATCCTGCTCACAAGTGTCAAATGCACCAGGTCACGTGTTCAATGTTTTAGGCTCTCGTAAGCATTGGAAGAGATCGCTGCGAGTGGTTTCTAATCCAGGTGATACTTTGACATGGGCACCTGTGTAGTGCATTTATTTTTATTTTAGACTGCCCCGTTTCCAATTTCACGCAAATAATCACATAAGCCTGCTTTTTGTACAAAACAGAGTGATGACTGAACGTCGATGAAAATAATTTGAAAAGAAAGTGCCCCCCCCCCCCCCCGGACCCACAAAATTAATGTAGCCTTTTGGGGCGTGTAAATGGCCAACACGCGAAATGGATCTCATTGCATAGACTGCCAGTATACAGAAATGTTCTCCTGTGGACTGCCAAAGGGCAGTCCACGTAGAGACATTTCGATATACCAGTCTTCTAATCTCCATTTTCTCGTTTTCTCGCTCAGATGCATGTAAACAGCATCTTCAGTTCTCTTAGCTTGAGGAATCAAAATTTTCTCCCAGTAGGTCGAACTATGGTCTGAATGTTGGGTCCAACCACCCCCCTCCCCCACCTCCCGCTATGTGTGACATTCCTATGCTTTCCATTTTAACACCTTAATTAGTCATCTTTATCGCATCGATTTCTGTACACTTACGAATCTGGCCATTATCTAACTGTTGACCTATCGGTGTTGTTAGAACTGTTTAAAAAATCGAGAAACACAAGAAAAACATTGCGAAGAGGGTTTCAAACTGTGCATCACGATGAAAGTTACTAGATTTGGTAAAGATATGCCGTAATCTCACCCGTCCTTTTCCAAAGGTGAGAAATGAATATATTTGTAGGGGTGGGGAGGTGGGGGGGGGGGCAGCTATATAGTGTGAGCCTCTTCGCCAAGTTCTATTTCATCTTAATGGAATTAAACTGACCCTTTAAAAACCCCTCAGAGGCGTAATCCGATCCAGGGTTTCATCAGACAAAGGTTGGACAAGAAATTATGAAATATAAAGTTGGGCAGACCCATTGCTTGTGTGACGAAAATATATATGGTTTTGAGTACTCTGTTGGGTAAAATCTCTTGCTCGCCCGATAAAAATATACACAGATCAGAAAGTGCAATAAATTCCCGACTCACAATATCGGTAGGATCCCACATCTAGGGAGAGCGCAAGTAATAATAAATTATTTTTATGACCATGACCTCTTGAAAGCACCCAGAAGGTCGGGCATATCCGCTAAACTGGTGTGTAATGGACAGCACTGTCATAAAATGATCCGATAGTTTGGGCGATATGACCGAGCCGTCGGGCACAAATATCCTATCCCCCTCCCCCCCCAAGAGAAATAAATAAATAAAAATTGTCAGTTACAGCCCTGCCCAAAATAACATAATATTGTGCAAAGCCTGCCTCCCTCCCCCAGCCAGACAATACTATCCCCAAGCAACCCCCAACACATAAGATGTGTGTGTATGTGCGCAGCCTTGAAAACCAGAAGTTTCTCCATACGCTGCTAATTTTGAAATTCAGGCAGTCACACGCGGCAATAGTTGCAACTCGCCTGTTACTCGTTTCCCTACAAGTCATAAGCTGCTGTATTTTTCGCGTTTCTGAGCTGTTGTGTAGAAGTAATGGACAGGAGAAGGGGTGAAATCCGCTCTCACCTTAGTTGATGGCCTCGTTATCAGCATTTTGTCTGATGAAAAAATATTGTGTTTAAAATAATGTAGGCCCATCGGTGTTGTTAGAACTGTTTAAAAAATCGAGAAACACAAGAAAAACATTACAAAGAGGGTTTCAAACTGTGCATAACGATGAAAGTTTCTAGATTTGTGTAAAATAATACCCAGTAACCAATGCCTTGAGTGACAGTCCTTTAAAGTGGGTAGCGTGGTATAAGCGATTGACTGATGACTAACCTTTTCCGTAAGCACCAATTAAACCAAACAAATACTTCCCACAAAGTACATTTTTTCATACAATGCAGCATAACATCCGATGAGTGGAATACTTCTAACCACGCGTAGAGTGGAGTTCCCACCCAAGCGATAACCTTTATTCTGTATGAAAAGCAAACAATAACATTACTTTTGTCAATGGAACTCCACGTTAAACACAAATGTCCGATGACAGAATCTTTGTTTGTGTCACTTAATGTACTCTTTAACCCTTTGCCCAACGCAGACGATATCAAAATTTATTATTTTAAATATCATTTTTTAAAAAATTTTCCACAATACGTCAACAAAACCATATCATGTGACCGCTCGTTGGAACGAGCTCGTTCCAACGAGGGGTCACATGATATGGTTTTGTTGAAATCTTTTGAAAAATAATATTTTTTCACCTGCTGAATTTGCATATTACGCGGGCAGATGCGGCCGATTCGTTGGGTAAAGGGTTAATAGAATTTGAGACATATTCATTGTCCGTGGTACAAATCAACGTCGCACGTGATTTTTGGATATGATATAATTTCTTAACCTGTTCACTTCGTAACCTATTCTTTTTGTAACTTATTCATTTCATTACTGAACTTTTTGTAACTAGTCATTTCGTAACCAAAGCAAATAACAGTGTCGTACTAATGGTGTTTATTATATATTGAATTATATGTAAAAAATATAGGAATATTTATATCATAACACTTCAGATGTTTAAGTCAATTCATTTGGCTAGAACATGACAAGGTTAAGATATGACTAGGTTACGAAACATCCGGGTTACAGAATGACCAGGTTACGACGTGACCACGTGCCATTCATTCAGTGACGACTCTCATTACTTCATAAATACTGATTCATCAACGGATAGCTTTATGTATTCCATATAAAAAAAGTCAAGAAGCAAATCTTATAAAAAATTCACGTTACCTGCGCGAATGCAACAAAGACCAGTTGTCTGTGTGTTAAATTGACACCAGGTAAAGGTTTCTCCACGCCTATTTTGGCAATACGATCTCCATATGCCTACAAAATCCAATAAGACAAAGTGACAAACGGTAATAGATTTCTCAAGGGTATAGCATGCAAATGAACTGTACTGTTTTAATTTCCCGCGACAAAGATACAGATTTTGGAATGAAGAGGCCATTTAGAGTAAGAAGGTTTGAAACGTCCATGTTTCACCTTCCCTACTCTTTTGATTAAACACCTAAACGGATTTGCTGACGGGCTGTTTCATTTCATAGTCATTATAATTTTCATAAATTAGATCCGAATTTCTTCTCTTGAAAAAAAATAACTTGTTAATACTTTCAAGAGAAAGTTGACAAATCAATATATTCAACATAGAACCTCAAGGCCGCGCGCTGAAAATATTAATTGGTCTACCCACAGATAACAAATATGGACTCTTACGACTGCTGGAAATGACCAACAGTGGGTAAAGAGTTAAACATCTTGAAAAGATTATTTGCTTTTTTTAGATTGCATCATGTTAAAAAACAAACAAACAAAAAACCCACCTTGCTCGATGCCGCTCAAAGATATTGACGTGCATCATAAAATATTAGATAATGGAACCCAACACACGACGTCACAGACAGATGCAAAAGCTACGGAACCAGTACCATGTATCGAAAAACATATTCCATCTTACCTGATAAGCTATCTTCATTCCACCATTATCGGCTATATTTTCGCCAAGTGTTATATCCCCTTTGACCTGAAATAAAGGATTGCAAAATTAGTATTTTACCTAACCTAAAGGGGGAACTTTCTTGATCACTCTTTGTCCTGTTGTCCATCGTGACTTCAAAAATCCCTGAGCAGATTTTCTTGAAACCCCAACTTTGTTTGTGTGTTCCTTATGCTAAGGGAATTCAGGGTTGTTCACTTTTATTTGGCCTGTCCATTTGGGGGCTCCATCATGAGCAATACTTTGTAATAACTTGTAAATTCTAACAAAATCGTCTTCTTCAGAATCGGTGAACAAAATCTTCCGGTCTTTGCTATGAATTATTTTCCTTGGTAGAAGTTTTGGACCTTGGACTTTTCTATGTTCATTATTGCATATTCGTCCCTGTGCGAGCGCCTGAATTTCAACTTGATGGGATGTGTATTCGTTAATCTTATCTTGCGGTGGTCTTTCTAAGCCCTATGATGAACTGACATTTTGTTTTGCTGTAGTCGTATTTGAAATAGGTAATACAGCATCCTATTCAAATGAACGTGTTTTCCCCCGACCTACCATCCACAAAAACACCCAGCTAAACTAAGCAGCATTAAATTACAAGTTAGACATATATTATAATATTATACAGATACATGTAGTTACTAAATTACCACGCAATATATTTTCACAATGTTTAATCGAAAGCGAGTTGTCTGGGATCTTCGAATTATCTCATTTGCAGGGAACCTGATCTGTGGCATGTGCAAGCCAGAAAATAAGCAGACTGCCATCTGCAAAATGAGGTCCTCAGAGGTTGAATTTAGGGGCAGCATTACTAAATTTACCCTCTGTGAACCCCAATCTGAATCAGGGTCTCGAAGCTGAACAGAAAAATGTACCTAGAGGATAAATTGATCCACTGTATGGGATAGTATCATCAAATTCACCCTCTGGGGACCTCATTCTGCAAATGTCAGATTGCTTATTTTCAGGCCTGGGTGTGTGCCAAATTGTCAAGTACCACTGATCTGGGGTCGCTTGGATTAACACAGTTTGTTCAAACGTGGTTGGTAACCTCAGTGAATTCTCAGTCCCAGAAAAGGTGCCTTTCCAGCATCCGTGGACTGAACTATGTCTTATCAAACCCCAGTGCATAGAATGTTTCGATATTCGATTTTCTGCATTCTTGAGGAAAGTATTATGAGTACTGGAACACTGTACCCATTATATGATAACTACCTCTAGATATAAATATACTTCTGCGTCGAACTATAAAATAAAAATGAAATGTCCCCATTCTATCCGCGAGTAAAGAGGGCATAAGTAAATTAAGTCAAGTCAAAAAATAATAACAACTCGGCAGTGAAAACTTGGACAAAAAGCAAGACACAATCTTCAATTGTTATTTATAAAACCAACTTTGTCATTTTCACCTTGTTGCTTATTATTTATTGGTGTTTAAGGTCACATATGTCTGCACAATGGCTAACCATGACCGTGACCGTTTTACGGGTGGAGGAAGCCGGAGTACCCGGAGAGAACCACCGAGCAACGGCGAACAACTGTCAGCTCCCCAACATACCAACTCCACACAAGCAGGGTTAGCATTGGTTGAAGGCAAGTGCACCGTCGACGTGCAGTATGTCTTAGTACACAGCGTCACCGTGCCCCCTCGTGGGCAATGGGGGTGAAGTTTCTTGCCCAAGGACACAACGAGGTTGCCGCAGGTGGGATTCGAACCGAGGACCGCGCCCCTGACACCTTGTTGCTAGGAAGGGTGATGATTCAACATCAAATTCTAAAAAAGATATGTGGTAATGTGTATACTACAGTCGCCGTGGACTGCTCGAAATCCACGCGTGGGAAGGAATGTCTATGCATGCGTTTTCCAAGTAATAAAAATCATCATCATTATTGAATGGTTCACTGAATCACTGAATGGCTTGAAACTCTGCTGTCTTGACCGTTTTTCTATTTTTTTCTTTATTTTTTATGAGGAATAGCAGGAAGACAGCCAACAGGGCTATGCTGTTTCCCGCAGTACACATATTAGTTTAATGTTATTTTTGTACAATAATTATACTGCAAATAAAGATTTTAATTTCAATTTCATCAGCAAAATTTTAATTAATGAAACACCGGGTTGTATCCGGTACTTTATTAATTAAATTTTTGTTTCTTATTCCTATAATTAGTTTTTGCAATCTAATATTATTGCGTCCGTGGAAATATCCCCCCCCCCCCCCACCCCCCGTGGAAAGTGACCAATCAACGGCGGCCGTACTGTACCTTGTCAAAGACATGGATATCTAGTATACCTCAAAACGTATGAAAAATACATCCCTGAGAGTTCTCATTTCAAAGAGAGTTGAAGATGGACCTTCATGTCATCCATATACCCCCAAATCACGATTTGAATATACGTATTTTTATTACTTTCCAAAGTGTGATTTACTGGGATTTCCCGGTTTGATTATAAACGATAACTTAACTAGTTAATTATGGAATCAACAATTTGGTGATGTATCCGTGCGCGCAAACAAGACGCTTTGCCGTGGCTGTAATGGGGACTTCATTGTTGTTTGTTTTTTTTTAAACCCTTTACCTAATATGAAAAGCAGACGACACTTGTCGAAAAAATTCTTGAATAGCTACTATTTTCATTTTTGTCTCAAAAACATAGGCTATGACCCCTCATTGGAACGAGCTCGACGAGCTCGTTCCAATGAGAGGTCATAACCTATGTTTTAGAGACAAAAAATGAAAAAATAATGACAATTCATTGGTGATTTTTGAGAATAGCGCTGGCCGTTACGTTAGGTAAAGGGTTAAATAATATAATTATCGTTAATAATGAAAAGAAATAAACAGAGTAATCGCTTGACTGGACTGGTTACGTGAAATAATTAATTCGATGCGAGGGACTATCGTAAAACACTCGTGCGCATTCGCGCACTTGTGTTTGTACAACGTCCCTCACCTTTCATGAATTATTTCACGTAACCAGCCCAGTCAAGCGATTACTCTCTATATAACGAGTTATGTAGTTGCGAAATGTTGAGTTAGAGCTCAAGAGATGCTGCTGATAGCATCTCAGAGCACATATATTTCCAACGTTTCTCGGAGCCATCTTCAAAAAACAAAGTTGTGTTAAACGGCGCTCCCTACTTGGGGCGTACTTACATGGTCTCCGTTATCTACAAATGCTGAATATTCATCTTCCAAACATTTGGATCGAGATTTGAATTTGTCCGTTGATGACTGCGTCCACCACTGCCGCAATTTTCCATCTTTGTCAAACTCTCTCCCTTTGGAAGGAAAAAAAAACAGAACATCAGAGAACAAGTCAAGTTCTTTTTCCCACCACTTGTCCATGGAAATATGCTTGCCCCGGGTGAGAAACTTGGTGAGACAGATCTGACTAACCCACCCCACGTGACAATTCTCATTAGAATATTTAATGATCGACTGACGATTACATCATCGTCCGCATTTTGTAAACAAACATGGCGTCCAGCTTCGTTTCAGCTAGAACGGCTACCCATTCCACCCGCCACACCACCTCAGGATGTTTTTTTCTCGCCAAATGAAATAATCGAAATCAATCATTTCAAAATTGATATCACCGGAATGTCATTTGTTTTAGCTCATTTCAATATGTTGACCCATTGCTGACGTGAGCTACCGCTGTTTTTCGTAGTATATACCCATTGTATATTCGGTACTTTTTGATGCTGTTTCCGAACATGCATTCTGTTTGTTCTGCGATAAAGCCGTTGACACCGCAAGAGCAGCATTGTGATTTCGAGAACATAATGTGGGCTGTGATGGGAGTAAATCATCTCCGTGCGGTGTGGTAGTGGGATGGGGAATTCTCACCTTCGAGGAAGAATATTCGACCCAAGCAATCGGACTCCCCCTCGGGTGAGATTTTCCTATCCACCTACGACAGTACTGAATTTATCTTTATCCAGAGCAGTTTGTTGACTCCTACGATGCCATGCGTCTACCATTCAAAACAACAAGAGATGGGATATGTACCGAAAAACCGAACCGGTACCGATATCACGGGGATACCGGAAAACCGAAACGAACCAATTGTTGAATACCGAAACCGTCTGAATTTTCAATTTTTCCTCCATTCACTATTCATAGGTACCCATTTATTACAGTTGAAAGGTTTATTTTCATGAAAGAAGTGACTGATTTCTTTTCAGATTTGTTAACCCTTAATAAACTGGAAAACTGTCCTGAATTCCAAGTAGACTACAACCTGTATATGTCCAATTGCTTAGCAATGATTTCTAGTCAAGTCTTGGCTCCCTGTTAAGGCAGCCAAGACCTGACTGGAAATCACTGCTCAGGTGTTTCATCAATCGTCAGCAGGACTTCCTAAAGATGACATGCTACGAGATCGCCAAAGCTTGAAATAGGACTTTAAACATTATGGTGCGTTTAGAACAAGTCACAAAAGTAATGTAGATATGATCTGTATTCGTAAAAAGAATTCCACTGTTGAGCTCATTGGCAGTGTCATTTACAGCAGTGTGATAGAATGATACTACAACAACTTATTCTATTTTCCTGATATGAATTCCTCTTTGGTACTATCAGCAAATCTCAGTCAAGTCAGATACTGAATACCGAACCGATACCGTGGTATACCCCACCCCCCTAAAAATACCGAAACTGATACCGAACTCAAAATTTCACTACCTCCCATCTCTATAAACGAGTCTTTACTTCTCTGTAGGTTTTAACACGAAACCCATCAAAGAAAACACTACTCCCAAATCCGACAATCAGTATTAATGATAAGTGCGCAACTTCCTTTTGGTACATTACCAAAATCATCTACAGTGTTTCTGGGACGATCCGCATTGTATCATTGGGCAAGGCACTTTATCCCGGTTGCCTACATGGGGGCACGATGACGCAGTGTACTAAGGCGTACTACACGTCGATAGTGCACATGTCTTTCAACCGCTGTAACCCTGCTTGATCGGAGCTTGAACAGAGTTAGAATGTTTAGGCGTTGACAGTTGCTCGTCGATGCTCGGTGGTTTTCACCGGTACTCCGGCTCCCCCCACCCGTAAAACTGTTATTATCACGATTAGTCATTGTGCATAAGTATGTGACCATAAACTCCATTAAATAAATAAATAAATAAATAAATAAATAAATAAATAAATAAATAAATAAATAAATAAATAAATAAATAAATCTACAGTGTTTACGCTGGTCCGGGACTGTCTGGTTCCAAATGTTGAGCCATTTTTGTGCTTTGATATCAAGGCACCAACAGGAAGGGAAAGTTTTTTGTTGTCTGATCCGAATAAATTGATCGAGTTTTGAAAAATGAATTGTCTATTTCTTCAAGAGTGAACGGACATTTGGTTACGACAAAAAATCCGACAGAACACTCGCGACGGTGTGAAGCATTTATCTAATTAAATGCTGTATTTTGTAAAGTTGATTACATACAATGTTTAACTCAGAAAAATAAGGGGTCATTACCACTTAAGGACATTTAACATCGAAAGTCTGTCCAAACATTATGTCTTGAAAAGCGGTTACTGTTTCCATCTTTATTGCCAGTTGACCATTTCCCTTTACTAAAAGTACTACACGTGGAATATATAGAGAGTAATCGTTTGACTGGACAGGTTACGTGAAATAATTCATGAGAGGTGAGGGACGTTGTACAAACACGAGTGCGCGAATACGCACGAGTGTTTTACAGTATAGTCCCCCGCCTTGATTACTCTGTTTATTACTTTTCATTATTAACGATAATTATATTATTTAACCCTTTACCTAACGTAACGGGCCAAATCGTCCAGCGCTATTCTCAAAAATCGCCAATCCAATTAATTTTCATTATTTTTTCATTTTTTGTCTTTAAAACATAGGTTATAATCCCTCATTGGAACGAGCTCATTGAGTCATATCCTATGTTTTTGAGACAAAAAAAATGAAAAAAATACTTATTCAAGAATTGTTTTGCAAGTGTCGTCTGCTTTTCATGTTAGGTAAAGGGTTAAAAAAAACCCCCAAAAACCAAAAACCAAAAAAAAAACCATTACATCCACGGCAAAGCGTCTTCGTTTGCTCGCACGCATACATTACTCAATTGTTGATTGCATAGTTCACTTATGAAGTTATCGTTTGTAATCAAACCAGGAAATCCCAGTAAATCACACTTTGGAAAGTAATAATTGTATTTCTTCTGGTTTCGTCATCTATCGTCCTCTTCACTGCTGCAATGGCTTTCCTTCACAAGTGAAAGGAACTTCTTGATGCCCAAATTGTAACCAATGAGGATATTTTAGAGCCAAATCAAAAGTTTTAATGGAATTGGTTAAATTGGCACCCGACAGCATGAACACTGAATTCATATGTACAATAGATGGAGAGAAGGCTAGCAATAAGACACCTGCGGAGTGGACTGTCCTCCCAAATGATAGCTCATGTTCTGTGAAGTAGCAAAAAGAGCCAGGGGGAAATTTTTCTCAAAGGGATCCGCGGTAGAGCTTGATGTCCAATTGCTGAAACACTGCTAGTGTTTTCACTATTTTCTCTCATGGAGTAATGCAAGTTATTTCCTTGTTGAAATTATTGGATCTCAAATGAGTTCCTATTCCTAGGAATGTTCTATACCATTCCGTTTCAATAATGGATATAAAATAAGCATGAAAAAATCTGGTGGGGGTTTTTCATATGTTTTGTTGAGTAGGTGTGACAAAATTATTAATGTCCTTCAACCCACGATCACTCGACTCGTATATCCCGACTTTTCACATACGCTTCTTCCATTAACCCTTTACCCAACGCAGACGATATCAAAATTTATTATTTTTAATTTATTATTTTAAAACCATATCATGTGACACCTCGTTGGAACGATCTCGACGAGCTCGTTCCCACGAGGGGTCACATGATATGGTTTTGTTGAAATTTTTTGAACAATAATATTTTTTCAAGTGCTGAATTTGTATATTTCGCGGGCGGATGCGTGCGATTCGTTGAGTAAAGGGTTAACCCCTTACTAAATCCAACACTATTCACAAAAAACAATTCCTGACCGTTGACTTTTCAATTAGAAGTCCAATGCCCTATCTACTGAACACCGAGCTCCCAATCACCAACGATATGGATACTTTTTGTTGAAATTAAGCAATACTAACCCATGTCATCAAATCCATGCGTCATCTCATGTCCAATTATAACTCCAATCCCACCGTAATTTAACGAGCTGAAACAAAAATAACAGCAGACATGGAGATTATTTACAATATTAAGGCGTTTCCACAGTGAGTACAAATATAGCCCGACGACTTGAAATTTATCGCATTGAAATATAACAATAATCAAATAACATTACTGCTCACGCCACGTACATGCGACAGTTTTGTCCGTATCCCAACAGGTAGGAAACGATCATTTTAGCATCGCATATACTTTCGGTACAAAAGCCTTTGTTTGAAGCCAAAATACTCTTTTTACAATACCAATACCCTTGTATCGACAATTTCGAAGAGTTGAATAAAAACACAATACTGTGCACGATCGATTGAATGTATCATCATATTTATTTATTTATTGGTGTTTAAGGTCACATATTTCAGCATAATGGCTAATCATGACCATGACAGTTTTACGGGTGGAGGAAGCCAGAGTACCCGGAGAGAACCGCCGAGCAACGGCGAGCAGCTGTCAGCTCACCAAAATACTAACTCCACACAAGCAGGGTTAGCATTGGTTGAAGACAGGTGCATCATCGACGTGCAGTACGCCTTAGTTCACAACGTCACCGTGCCCCCTCGTGGGCAATGGGGGTGAAGTGTCTTGCCCAAGGACACAACGCGGTTGCCACAGGTGGGATTCGAACCGAGGACCTCTCGGCTTGCAGCCTGCACCTCTACTAACTGAGCCACCGCGCCCCCATCCCGAGTGTATCATCAGACAGGCGTGGCATGGCATAACATTGGAACATGTCTGGATTGTTCATCAAACGGGTTTGAGATCGTTTATGTTGATAGACTTGGGTTAACATTTCAAGGGTATATCTACTTTATTGGTATACATACGAAATATAACTATTAGCCCTTTAAATCCAGAAGCCTGCTTCTCCGACCAAGGATCGTGATGAGACCCGAATTCATAAAACAGATAGTTGCTTAGTGCATTTGTGTGACAGACAATCAATTGTTCACCAAACGGGTTTGAGATCGGCTGTGTTGATAGACTTGGGTTAACATTGCAAGGGCATATTTACTTTATTGGTATACATACGAAATATAACTATGAGACCTTTGAACCCCAAAGCCCGCTTTTCCGACCAAGGGTCGTGATACGACCCGAATTCATCAAACAGATAGTTGCTCAGTGCATTTGTGTGACAGACAATCAAGATTTCCAACGCCTCAAGGCTGCACGTTGAAAATATTGTTTGGTCTTCCACAAGTAACGATTATCGGCTCCACCTGTTGACGGTTTCGAACTGACATGGAATATATCATCATGGTCCAAAAGGTTAAAAGTCGTTGTAGTAAAAAACATTGATGTACCTTGGGAAATTCTTGTTATAAAATGGTGACTGAAGAATTCCTGCTGGGAAAGCTAAAATAGAAAACAAATGAAATGTTGTCAGTGAATTTAAAAAAAACAGCTTGCCTAAAAGACAAAACGTATCCCAATCTATAGCATAAACGTATCCCAATTGTATGGGGTAACGTTTATTTGATTTGGATCCAAATCACGGACTTAATTTTCCGTGAATGTAATGGGCAGTATCTTTCCAACAAAAACGTAAACAATCATGTCATTCGGTCATTTTAAGGCAACAACCTCGTCGATACAGAAAACATGATCCAGTTGAATTTGAAAACTCAGAAATTTGTGTGAGAGACAAGAAATGGTACAACGCACCTTGTGTTAATTTGCCACTGGGTGTCAAGACCACATATAAACACATATAAAAAATACAACATTGTCAAAGCATAACTAAAGTTGATGGCTATTCTACCAGTTTTACCGTGTGGGAAATAGACAGTAATTTTATTATTACTTCTTTGAAAAGGTGTCTGTGTATGACGATTTTGAAGCAGCGCTCACGCTTGTCGGACATTGTTTTTAAACATTCTGGATATTTCAGTGTCAAACAAAGTGTTTTGGTACCAATACGCCAATGAGAGGAAAGGGGGTGTGTTTTCGCTGTATGATCCAAATAAATTGATAAAGCTTTTGAATAACTAACTTTCATTTACTTCAAAAGGGTGGCAGGAAAAAATCGATTGAACTAGAAAGTTCTGAAGAAATCCTCGGTAGGAGAAAAGGGCGGTCACCTAAGTCGTATCTACTTCAATGATTCAATTAATGGTCAGGTTGTTAACTGTCGGTACGTTCACATGCTGTTGCATAATATATATTAATTTAGATAATAACAGATTAATTGACTAATTAATGTTAATCCACTGGGCTTTAGGGCCAAAATACAGTATTTAATCAGATAATTGCTTCATATCGTTGAAAGTGACTCGCGACGGTATGAAGTATTCAATTAATAAAATGCTGCCTTTTGTAAGTAAAGTTAATAACCTACATTTTATTGAAGGAAAAATAATGTCTCATTACCACTTAATGGAAATCAACGTTGAAAGTTTGACTAAACAGTATTTCCAACACCCTATTGACCAAATCACTGGGTTTGAGTGTGCTTCGTGGAAATCGGTTATTGTTTCCGCCTTTATTGCCAAAAGACGATTTCCTTGAACTAGAAGTAATAACATCTTTTATTTGTTTCTTCATCCATCGGGTTCTTCACTGCTCCTATGGCTTCCCTTCACACGTAAATGGAACTCTTTAGGTACCAACATTTTAGCCAACGAAGATTTTTTGGCGCCAAATCAAAACTTCTAGTGCAGTTGGCATCCGGTGGCTTGAACACTGTTTCCAAGACAACGTATATTAAGAGATCAATGGTCATTGCATATGTAATATAATAAGACGATGGAAATATCCTCTTCAGTTGCACTCCAATTTTCGTATCGATTAAAATCGTCGGAGTTTTGGCAAGTGGTACGAACATGAGAAAGATGGAGAAAAAAGGATGGGGAGGAAAAACTACAACAATAAAAAGCAAACTCGGGTATATATAGTGAATACCCATGGTTTCTGAGGGGATGGCATAATTATTTTTTAAGTAACTGCTGGGTGCAATATAAATTATCACCTACAAGTCAAGAATGAAATAACTGTGGCAACCACTCTAAAAACATAGCTATTCTTTTTTCATTAATTATAATCCTCACTTTTCAACTGATACAAAATTAATACAAAGTAAATGTTTAAACAGCGACAAACATTTAAAATGCAAGCCATCAGGGTGTAGCCAACGAACTGCTTTCACCGATAAAATTAGTTGTCCTCGAAACGAAATAGTTTCTTCAGCTTTACACCGAAGGCTTCCCAGAAGCATTAATGAATATTAACCCTTTGAGACTTTAATTATTCTTACGTTCAAACGTCACTGGGAATTCAGTTTCTTCAACGTTTTTCGAAATGCGACATCAAACGTCGGAAAGTACAAATAATAAGATATTTTTCACAGTAGTGATTATCTGGTTGAGGACTAGATTATTTTTGGTGGTCTGAATTTGTTATTCAAAACTTGTTTTATTCCAAATTATTGGAGAGTGCCACGGGCACTATCCAACAATTTGTAATAAAACAAATTTATATAAACAAAACATTACTTGTGTTTGGCTGAATATAAAATATAAGTAACGAAAGTGTTGTCTTTTGCTCTGGTATCCTCATTTTTTGAAAACCTGATAGTGACTTCTAGCACTCAACCAGTTAAGAAGTCTTGACAGTAGGATTATATTAGTATTTTAAGCTTTAACATTTGGCTCAACGGATGTCACTGAGCACTATTCGGGAGAAAATGAGGCCAAACATTTAAAAAATCGAAAAATAATAACAAAACAAATGACCACAAAGTATCAACGCGCTGTTTGATTTCGTACGTCATAAGACGTACAAAAATATCAAAGGATTAATTTAATAACAAATAACAATAACAACGACCCCCCCCCCCCTTGAAATAGTAAACATCTTTCACTTTCATAAAATTTTAGCGAGTTTATTTAGTGCTCGTTGATACTATTTTTACCGTGATTCGCCAGTTCTACCAACAGTGAAAAGTACGATTTTTAAATAACATAATAGTGTCGGATAAGACGAAAAATACATCGTTTGCATTTTCACTATTTCTCTATATCTTTAGCCAAAGTAAACTAAAATTTGATACTATGAATGACGATATCATTTTATCTCTCCATGAAATAAATCGCCCCAATCAGACCATTGTCATGTAGGGAAATCAAATTGAGTTTTGTGAATTTTTCATTTCATTCTTTCGTGTCATGCCTTATGGCCCATAGGAAAGGCTTAACAACAATAATTAGAAGCAGAAACGAAATTGTGAACTTAGCTGGGTGATCAAATATTGGCAATAATGTACACAACTTACGTCAGGAAATGATTACAAAATTAAAAGTGGTAATGAATGCGGCCTCAGAATGATTTGTACAAAAACAAAACATACAAAAAGAGATCGTACTTATTCTATTTAGGGAAGGACTGTAGAACGCATTGATGACTCCAGGTGTCGTTGTCCAGCTGAAAATAAAATGGAATTCATTAATTCTTTTTATACCATGATTACCTACTCTACTATATATGAAAAGCCTATGACATAAATTTTAGCTTTCTACACCAACCGTGGTGAACCCACCAGCAATGGGATTTAAATAGTTAAAATTTACACCTACCTTGGAACTACATCCAAGTTGACCTTTGGAGACGTTGACCTGAATATGAACTTGTCTAAATTATTTATCGCTCGTCACCTCGCGAAAAGTGAAATGAAAGTGACAAAAACTTAACAAACATGCATTGTCTCATGCTAATAAAGCATCCATAACGCGAAATGGTATGTTATTATGCTATTGAAATGAAAAAGGCACCGTTTCATTTTGTTTCGTCGATAATATTGACAGTGGAAGTACCGCCTACCGATGACCGTGTAAAAAACAGATTCGCATGTATGTACTCTGGTGCTCAGTAAAATCGAGAAAAATTAATAGCAACTCTTAATAATTCGACGATCATGGCATAAATAAAATATACCCAAAGTAGCCTGGTGTACCAAATGTTCACCACGGGTGGTGAACATTTGGTACACCAAGCTACTATGGCTATTTTCTATATCTACATCGCAATGCGCGTTTGATTCAGATAAAAAATATATCAAAATGATATGATTTTAAAACACAATCAATTTGAAGAAGTAACAGCGTATAATTTCAATCAGTGATGATAAGGCTGATGGTTGGATAGATAGATACTTTTATTCAAGAACATACTGTGTTACAACATTTACGATATGTACCTAAAACAAAAACTCAAAACACATGTACATTGTTGAGAGATGGCAAATGTCAGATTGTTTTTTTTTTGTATAATTGGATGTTGTGATAATTTTCAAAGAAAATTCTTCCATGCTTGTTCAGCAAAAAGTTAAATTAAAATTAATTAAGTTAAGACTCCTCAGCGTTCCACCTCCGCTCATGTAGGGTTACATATTGATTGAAGGGAAATGCACCATCGACGTTCAGTACGCCTTACTACACAGAGCCACCGTGGGCAATCCGGGTTAAGTGCCTTGTCCAAAGACACAAAGCAGTTTCCCCTGGCAGGGATGTAGCCATGGACCATCGTGGACCTTTCGGTTGAAGTTCAATGCCGGAACCATTAAGCCACCGTGCTCCCAAAAAGTTAAATAACACATTTCTAGAGTATATTGTAAGACGCGCACTAAACCTTTTCTTTGGAAAACTATGGAGATTATCAAACGGTATTCGTATTCCTCTTCAATCCCCAGCACAGGTAAATACAAATATCTGTATTTTAAGCTGCAAATTGTTCACAAAATGCAGCTGTGAATTTATCCAATTCAATCTTGTTTGACAGGGATCACTGCCCCTTATCGACCAAGACTGAATTGGCGAAATTCCACGTTGCATTATGGGGAAAATGCTTCTTAAAATATCAGTACTTTGACATCAGCGTGTAGAGGGTAAAAAATGAATGGCAACCACTTGGTGTGTGTTCAAGAATGCTTTTCTCGTTGTACAAATGTAACCTGTTATACTGAGTAATCTCTCGAACGCAAATGAAGATGTCTCCACCCGAAAAGAATCTTATGAAATCTAAGCTGAACACTTCAAGCATGATCAGAACGATTTGGTCATAATCGTTCTGGTGTTTTTGTTACTTCTGCAATAGTGACAGAACATGCTGTGGAAGTTTAAGCGAACATCAATCTTCAGAGAATGACGTTTACTTTATTTCCACCACCTCTCAAAAATACTGCGAATGACAATGGAGAAGAAAGGTAGACAATATACATCGATGTGTTTTTTAATCGGTAACCGTATTGTTGTGGTGTATCGATGTGTCGGCGCATTTCTAGTTTAACCCTTTACCCAACGCAGACGATATCAAAATTTATTATTTTAAATATCATTTTTTTCAAATTTTTCAAAAAATTGCAACAAAACCATATCATGTGACCCCTCGGTGGAACGAGCTCGTTTCAACGAGGGGTCACATGATATGGTTTCGTTGAAAGTATTAAAAGAGTAATATTTTTTCAACTGCTGAATTTGCATATTACGTGGGCGGATGCGGGCGATTCGTTGGGTAAAGGGTTAATAAATGTTTGTAAATTTGAATATTGACAATGGACGGGATATACATCCCCTGTTTATTTAATAACCAGTTTTATTAAGTCAATACATTTTTCGGCTGCTCTCGTTGGTTTTGCTTTCCAAAAATAATGATAGTTCAAACTCCTGTTTCTTATAGATAGAAAACGAATGGTTATAAAAATTACTCACTGTGATTTATCAACCTTCCTTTGTAGGTCGTGCATATTACCAATTGCGTATTGCCTTATCGCCGTGATTACATTGCCAAAGTAATCGTCTTCTTTGAAATCCCACTGTTAATATTTGAAAAAAGATAATCACATAACCGTATTTGGTAAAGACCACTGCACACTGCAAGTGTTGGAATGATCAAAACAATGCGATAAGAATAGACTTGAAAAAATCAAATTCTTCAAATTGCAGTGAGGCGTAGTGCTGTGTATACAATTCATTCTGCTCTAGAACAAAGATAATTATTTACCACAAGTTTAATATCTCTACTAAGCCAAAAAACAAAAAAACATTTTTGCACATTTCTCACGACACGGATCGTTGTGTCCAAATCACGATAGCTAAATTTACCATGAATTCGTCCATGGCCTCCTTTATTGTCACCCAGTGTATCCAATATTTAAAAAATAGGCAAAAAAAAAAAAAAGCTGTATATCTCCTTTCTAAATATCAAGACAGCCTTCGATAGAGTGTGGATCGATGGTTTACTTTTAAGCCTTTCTCAGTCACCGTTTGTCTCTTTTACAGGTTAAAACAGAAATATTCTATAGTTAATTTCAATTTACAGCTGGTTCGTTGAACGGTACACATCGTTTGTTTCTGTTTGTAAATATTCTCGTATGAACAATTAACACTCTCAACGAGCTATGCATAACTCATGTGAAAGTTTTATGTAAAGACAAATGTATAAAAGGACGAGCAGACGACACAATGTGGAATGTTGGGCTTGGCGTACCGCAGGGTACTGTCATACGTCCGGTTTTGCTTTCATTGAATGTGCAGCCCCTTTGGGTGATCATTCGCGTTCACAGCATCAATTTCTATGCCCGTGACTCTTAAGGTTTATATAGAGTTCAACGCGTCTGATGTGGGATACACTCGACCAAAATTGCAGACTATTGATAAATGTTATTGAGGGCATAGAACATTCAGGCTCTTGGGAAAAAAATTATAATGATGACAAAACAGAACTCGTTGTTCTTTTCCTATGGATACAAACCAGTGACAGATCGTTTGTCTCTTCTTAAAATAGATGGCACCACTACAAAACCCATCTATCATTGTCACAAAGTTAGGTCTATGTTTTGATACACTTTTTTTTATTATTTGGTCCATGACTTTCCTTATTTCGTAAATCTGAAAGTCTGCCAATTTTCAAATTTGTAATTTCGGTCGAGTCAGCGACATCTTAACAAAAAAAAAGTACTGCAGGATATCTGGTGCATACGTTTATCTCTTCTGGACTGGATAACTGCAATGTCCCTCTACGAGTGCTCCGAACAGGCAGACAAATAGATTGCAGATTATACAAAATACAGCTAATCCTATTGTGACTTGCAGTAAGAAAACCGTACACATTACTTTTCAATTAAAATATTCATTTTCTTCCAGTTGCAGCTAGAACAGATATCAACAGCCCTATGTTTACATGCAAGACACAATTAAACCAGCATTCTACTTACATTTCAGATTCGGTCAAAACCTAAGGTTGGTCCCGTCTCTTCCAGTTTTCAAATCGTAGCTTAACTCTTACCTACTTAAAATATTGTCCCGATGCTGATTAATCTAATATTTCAAGTATCGAAATATTTGCATATATTTGCTTCCTGTAATGTTCTGTGCTATTGTTCAATGTCTTGGAACTTTTATCATTCTGATATGTTCGCGCCTTATTATTATTATTTAGTGCAATGCATTAAACCCCCAGCTCTGGAGGGCTGTAAGGTTAACGTTTT
This sequence comes from Pictodentalium vernedei, assembly GCA_031216915.1. NCBI lineage: Eukaryota > Metazoa > Mollusca > Scaphopoda > Dentaliida > Dentaliidae > Pictodentalium > Pictodentalium vernedei. Next base: position 58,631,439 of record CM062290.1, on the reverse strand, counting down.
ACTAAACCTTCCAATACCTGCTGTATAGATTCGCCAATGTCGCCACAGGCGGCACAGTGGAACCCATTTAATTGAATTTGACAATGAATTTGTTTTCAATTAAAAGAGATATTCAATTAACAGGGATTTGTCCACTCGTCTGTATTATTGATATAACCTGTGCATTTAATCTATAATATCTTGGTTACAGAGCTCATGGAGCAAGATATACTAGATTAAATATTGTAATGGATGTATGTTGAAAAATATTCAATTAACAGGAGAATTACCTGGAATTTGGTTGTTCCTATATTCTAGTGCTAAAATTAGTATTTATTTATGGAACTTTTCGAACAAAACATAATAGATTACATGCATATATTAGTTGCTCTGAGTCCATTCTGCAAACAAAGTGAATTTAATATATTTTGGAGTACGTTTTGGATATATTACAAGATCTTTTGTTCAATGAACATGAGATTACTCCATAATCTATTTGCTATTAATAGGTCAACTTTACACTGAAGGCAAGGTAAATAGTTTGAAGTTTTGAAATTCTATTCAATTAACATCATTATTCAGTACAGTCGTCGTGAACTGGTCGTAATCCACGGGTGAGCGGTAATGTCCACGCATGCGTTTACCAGGTAATGAAAAGCCTAATCATCAAAATTGTAATTAATGAATCCAGTTGTACCCTGTGCTTCGTTAATTACATTTTTGATGATTATTCCTATAATTAATGTTTGGAATCTAATATTATTGCATATTATTGCATCCGTGTAAATAGTGCCCACCAGTGGAAAGTGACCAGTCCACGGCGGCCGTACTGCACTCAATTAAGTAGGCTGTTGTATTTTATGAAACGATGTTATGCAGTCAGCAAGTGTTAAATGCGTTCTTCTGCATCCGATCCTATACGAAACTTCATTCTGTATCCGAAAATGTAATTATGGAGTTTCAAGGAAATCGTTTATGCGGAAGCTGTACACTGTGTCATCAACTTCGCCCATCCTGCTGTACGCTTCGTAATATTGTCTCTATCCTATGTTCGAGAAGAAACGCCCAATAACAGCTGAATATCGAGATTGGCTCCATTGCTGGAGAAAGAAAGTGAACCGGGTTTAGATTTCTAAAAAAACAAACAATAGTATTTGCCGAATCGATTTTTTTTAAAACATACAATAGGAAGCATTTCTTACCATATCATTGGATTCATCAACATATGTGTCATTGAATAGCTGATCGTCAAATCCTATCTTTTCATCTATAGCCGCTAACTGTGGAAACAAAGAAACAACTAATTTTCAATATCTCAAATTTCAAATCTGTTTATTTTTAGTCATCGTCGGCTAAATATGAAAGAATGGAAAACATTATTCGTCAAAAATATGAGTTTGTTTGATAAAATGTGGGAAATGTGATATTCCAAAATATCGCATTTCACTTTCTCCGATCCTTTTGATAGTTCTTGTGCAAGGCTAGAATAAAAACAAGTTAGAATAAAAGCAAGACTTTCGTCGTAGTCGGGTCAGTGCCCCCCGAGAACATCGGCGAAGAGAGAAAATGTAAAATTTGCTTTTTTGGGTTTAACGACCCATTTGACGGCCATGGTCACCTCCTGTCGCACAGTGTTACGGGTGGATGTAGCGGGAGTACCAGGAGAGAGCCATCAAGCAGCGGCGAGCAACTTTCAACGTACTAATTCCACACAAGCAGGGTTAGCATTGGTGGAAAATAAGTGCCCCATCCACGTACAGTATTCCTTAGAACACAGCGCCACCACGCCTCCGCCTGAGCAAGCTGGATTAAGTGCCTTGCCCAAGGACACAACGCAGTTACCCCAGGCGGGGATCGAACCGTGGATCTTTCAGTTTGAAGTCCAATGCATTAACCACTGAACCACCGCGCTACCAGAAAATGTAAAAAAACAATTAGCTAGAAAAACAAATGGCATGCTTTTGAGCTTGTTACGCTTATGTATCGCCCTAACAAAATAATTATCACCCTGACATATTATCAGGGGGCTGTTAGACATTCTTTCGGGGCAATAGTAGAAATTATTAACTAGATGCCCGCGAACTACTGATTTCTCCCAACCAAACATTATAAATACAAAATATATATATTTCAAACTCTGCGTTTATTAAAGATTCGGAAAATGTAATATTTGTTTCAGCCAGGCCAACAATGTGTTAAATCTTCTGTTGGATGGCAATGCAGTTCCAGTTTGATTTGAAGCCGCGGAGGATTCCTTCATAAACCGAGCAGTGATTCCGTGCACACACTGCTGTGTTTATGTTTGTTTCAAGATGTCGGGCATCTCCTATTTTGTTCCAAAGACATTTTTCTATCTAACTGATTATGAAACTCCTTATCGTATTGATCAGTAGAAATTTGGCGTGATATTTTAGTGTATTGTGGTTGTTTTTATTTACTTGTCTAACAACCTTTTCAAACATTTGTTAAAATTCTTATTATATATTAGCCTGTGAATTATCGCAATTTATCTAAAAGATATTTCTCGATCTCCATCGACTTGATGGATAACGAAGAATATCCCGTAGTAGCTTCGTAAATGACGTCACGCCTCTGCGTATCGCTCCGCCTTCGATACTGTTAGAAGCGATTGAATGCCGGCCTTACCCGCAATATCAGACGTTCATGGTATTCCAACCATTCTGGTGATTCTGAGGCTGAAAATTAGATGTATAACAATATAGAGGATCTCAAACGAGTGATGTTTGGATATAAGCTTTTTTGAAACGAGTTTGATGAATTTGATTCACAACGAGCCTTTAGGGAAGTTGTGAATCGAATTCATCAAACGAGTTTCAAAAAATCTTATATCCAAACATCACGAGTTAAAGATTCTGTATATCACATGAGTTTTCGAATGTTTTTTACACTTTTTATTTAATTCATTGTCGCAAAATTCTCCCAAAACAACCGACAATCAGTTCGATGGCTCAGACGCTTCACCCCATGACGTCATGAGTGCGCTTCACTTGAACCTGTTGTCGTAACTGACGTCATGTGGACGTCATGTCAAGTGTACAATGCTGCTGCTATGGGACCAACCGCCGATTGGACACTAGTTGATAATCAGGAAATAAGACACGGGTTGATACGCCGAAATTAACGACGTTTCATGTGATATAATAAATTAATAAACTAAATTAATGAGATGTATAGAAAGTGACTTCGAGAGTGATATTGAGTCTTAAATTTGGGTAACTTTACCGAAAACCTTGGGGATCGATTCGCCCAGGAAGTTTTTTTAAGGGTGGGGGTGGGGATGAGCCTGCACACTCGATTTCAAATTCCGTGTTGTAAATTGACATTTAAAATGTTCTAAAAATTAGCATTAATGAATGAGAATATTCTCATTTGATGTATTATAATTTATAAATTTCATCTGTGAGTTGAACAATTAGTTGGTTAAATTATGGGGGGAAATTGGGACTATTTTTATGTTTGAGTGATTTGGCTAGCACAGGCTTGTAAGAACTGTCAGTTCATCTTTGTTATTGTTTTAAAACGTACGTGTTTGCAGTCGAATTGGGTTGAATTTTACGCAGTAAAATGTCATGTAGTAAATAATAAAAAGAAAATGTCCGCTATTTTAGTGAGTTTCAGAAATTAACTCATTCGCGTGGATCTGGAAATATTTCAGGTCCACACGAATGAGATAATTCCCGAAATGCATTAAAATAGCGTAGATATCCTCGATTTACTCGTCTAACACCCATTGCAAAGGTTTGGTTAAAATTCTTTAATACAGAAAATTTTACGGAAAATAATCTTCCAAACATGCGTCATTTAGTTTTGAAAAACAGCGTGTTATTAATTTTGTCACGGAGCTGTATACATAAAATTGTAATTAAAATGTGTTGTACAGCTCGGCCTGACTAGTCATGTCTTGCCATTCCCTATAATTGATTTACCACCCAAGTAGCAAATTAGAATAAGATTAATATACACTGAACCTACTTAACAATATCGAATTACTGCTGTGCATCTATGTGTCAGAAGAAAACCCGTAAAATGGAAGGAAGGCGGATACGTTTGAAGACGGGTGACAAATAACACTACGGGGGACAAGTTGCCCAGCGTGTTGTGTTGACGGTAAAGATAAAATATGTCCATTGTGACATTATATGAACAATTGGCGGACAAGTAATTCTTTCTTAAAATATTTCAGTTCAGCATTGTGGTTTCAAAATAGACGCGTGAAAACGTATATTAAACACCAGTTTCTCAAATATTTATTTCGACAGCGTTTATTCTTTATGTGAGACGATGGTCTTCAGGGCAGATTGTGAAAAGTACTCTTTTATTTCGTACCAGGGGTTCCTCGTTTCCATTTCTTCTCATATCACGAAATATGCAGTTCCTGCGTTCCTCTTCAAATTGTTTTTTACTTTATCTGGAAATATTATATAATTCTACCTTTTCCTCTTCTGTGCTTTTCATATTGTTTCATTCTGTATAAACTCAAATAATTCTGAAACCGACCGTGAATATACAGTTTTCGTCTTCTGATTGGACAATTGGGTTCACGTTCCATTGTTTTCAGAACCCGTGAACTGTTGAGACGTCAGCATCCAAACATAGCAAACACCATGCACATATTTTAAACTCTGTGCTTATCCAACATTAAGAAAATGCTGCCACTGTTTTGTCCAGCCATATAATCTATTAAATCCATTGCTGAGAGGAAGACAAGTAAATCTGATATGGAATCGTTAATGGCTCCTACAAGGTGAACAGTGATTTCGAGCATATGTACTTGTGTTTATGTTTATTTGAAGGTTTCAAACATCCCATGTATTGTTTAAAAACATTTTTCTTACTAAGTAATTAAAAACTTTTAATCTTATTTATCAACAGAAATTCTCATTCTGCCGCGCCATTTTAGTTCATCTTCATTATGTTTATGTACTTGTCTAACACCCATTGCGCATGTGTGTCACAATCCTTTGATACATTAGAAATGAGCAAGTTGGGAAAATATATGTATATAAAAAACAGCTGGGAGGTTGAGTACACTTTAAAATCAGCTGGGCTGAAAATTAACCCAAATCAATAGGTAGGGTAGAGTGAATATGAACCCAATTCGGGTTCATATTCACTCGATCCAGTCTATTTGGGTTATTTGTTAACCCAGCTGATTTCAGAGAGTAGAATCATAATCGTGCAGCCCAATATCGCTGCTGGATCTAATTATTACCAAGTCCCCCTAAAATGGATAATGGATTCTCCCTTTAGCTTTTCATTTTATAGAATAAGTATGCCCCATTCAGGAACACATGGCTGAGTAAATATTAAAAACCTTTCCAGGGTTCGAAATTGAACTGACACTGAAACCTTCTATTATACTGTATAAATTACATTTAATTAACTCGGTGACGCATCGTGCGTAGGTTGACAACAGACATGTCTTCCGCTGGCGCAACCATAAGCCACACATGTTCTAAGTCGAGGTGTTAGACAGGAAGGTAGTCTCAAGATAAGTAATTGCCACTGTTCGATAGATGTTCGCAAGAGTCTGCCTGTCAGAACTCGAGAAACTGTTACGCAAAATTTTACTACGGCGTTTCATACTTCTAAAAACCCGAAACATTATAAGTTATTGCGAGGAATTGACGGTAACATAAATTGAGGCTTGCGGTTCGGAGTTTATGTCCAAACGCCCCGAGCAGCAAACCTCAGAACATGTTACCCTCAATTCATCACAATAACATCAATAACATATTTGTTCCAATAAGGCCTTTATTTGACTATGGCGGTTCATACTTCTAAAAACTCAAAACAAGTTATTGTGAAGGATTGACGGTAACATAGTTTGAGGATTGCGGTTCGGAGTTTATGTCCATACGCCCCGAGTAGCAAACCTCAGAACATGTTACCCTCAATTCATCACGATAATATATATGTTTCAATAAGGCCCCTTTCATAACACAAAACCACATTGTGGAATGAACAGGGCAACTTTAAACGATAACAAGTTTAGTAAATAAACCTCTAGTGTACCCCACTGCTTCACTTGACGTTTAATTGAGAAACCGGATAAAGGTCGAAGCCATTCCATCTTAGTTCAAACCGTAAACTGAACTGTAATTTACACACTTCATTCGGAACATCGCCTGCTGCACGTGTGAAAAATCTAGAAAAATAAAACGGTTTTCAAGTCACTCCATTGATGAAATAGCTGCAAAAGGGACGCAACCTCATTTAAAATATTTCACATGGCGAAGTCAAACGGTAACACATACTACTGTATCCGTAAACATAGAGAAACTACGGGAACTCTTGTCCATTCAGGAGGGTGAGTTTTATTTTTTTAACATTTGCTATCATTTGTACAACTAAAAAGTAAAATGTAGAATATTACATAACAAACCGAGTCTTTATTTCAAAACACATATCGTAAAAACTCAAAGACACGTTTTTCTTACCTTTTCCAAAGCATACGATCTTGTGACGTTATCCATCCAGTCTGAGTTGGATATTATTTTTTTAAAGGATGCTCTCAGATCTGCAATCAGCACCTTTGCCTGTAATTGAAGTGTAACAATAGCTTGTGTTTGAACGAGCAGTCTGCTAAATGAACAATAACCGAGTAGCATTTATGAAGTAAGAAGAATTGTTATCCAATAACTATAGCAAAACATCCAACATATGATGCTATGAATGAAAGTATACAAAATTAGATGTAGTGCACAAAATAAATACGCGTCTTCATGCGGACGTGATGGTCTCTCAGAAAATGGAAGGACGAAAACAGGTAACAACTAAGCAAACACTGGAAATCATGTCCATTCCTTTGTGTTTCATGCTTACGAAAGCGAAGAACAAGAATATCGACGTGTTATTCTAAAATCACTATAAGGGACCCGTTAAAATCCAACTCCAAAGACAAGATGGAAACCCAAGTACTCAACTGTAAATACATGTTAAAAAATTTAAATAAGCTCATACAGATTCTAAATAAAAACAATATTACGTGAAATATTAACTTTTTACAACTCAGAACCCAAGAGATCAAAAAAAAATGGAAACCACAGATTGTAAATAAAAAATATTACGTTAACTGGTAAAGTGCTGAGTTTTTTCTGACAACAAATCAAAGCTAATCATATACTGCTGTATTACATTTAATTGGATAGTGCCTTACAGGCACTATCCAATTAAATGTCAGAGAGCAAGGTATTGTATAAAAAATCTGATTCATATCAGGGACAATAAAGGCTTCCTCAGGCAGAATGTAGCTACAGACAGTTATTGCTTGTCACTTTTAGTAAAGCCCAAAATAGGGCTTCCAGCACTCTACCAGTTAAATAGTTTTTTTTCTACAAATCCGTACCCGAGAGATTTAAAAAATGACCGTAATGGCATTATTATGGGATAACGCAAGAACACTAAAAAAGTATTTGCCGATACTGAGAGATGCGCTGGATATCGGATTGTATTCAGTCAGCTCACAGGACGTCATGTACCGAATTTGTTCTTGCTTCTGCTCTCTAAAATCGAATATAAATGTAATCACCCTGTAAAACAGATCAAATACTTTTTTTCTGTATTGATTGACGCCGGGTTGGTGGGTCTTAGGACATAGTTTAAAGACTCAATGTGAAGAACAAATAAAGCTCCAGACAATATTACAAATTCTTCTGCGAAAAAATCTTTGACACACACCTCCATTCGTTTACTTAGATGGAGTCGTAAGGTAGGCGGCCAGTCTGGTTATGCAACCTCCCAACATTATATCATTATATCTTTATTAATTATTTATTATCAGAGCAGTCTGTACCTTTATTTTCTGTCAAATAATATTGATTTACTTTACATATAATAAAAATAAAATCCACATTTGTGAAGAGCACACCAGAATTATTTCATTGGTGTGTTCAAGGAAACTCTAATTTACCGATCGTGAAAATGTTTAGTTCCTCACATCTCACAGTGAGATAATTCTCGTATTATAGACGAGGAATCTTCTCGCGAAACGTAGATGCCCTCTGTATATACCATTTATGATCATTGTCTTTTGAGAGAAATGAAAGTGAAGGTGAAATTATTCCATCGATCATTCTCATGGATATCCTGTAAGTGAGCGCATGCGCCAAGCCAGGTTGAATCGAATGACGGGATAGGATTGACACGGAATCAAACGAGACTGCCGAAATGCGTTAATTTTTACGCTGTACTTTTCCGAAACGGGAGATCTCTGATAAATCACGATTTTATATGGCATTTCTGAATCGGATTCACTAAAATCGATCTGAGCCGAGGTACACCTCGGCTCAGGTCGACTTTAGTGAATTTAGTTCAGATATTTCATATCATATCATGAAGAATTTTCAAATTCTTTCTATCACATAATGTACAATTTAATCCCTCACTCAACGTACATGTAACAATCAAAAACCGACGCACTTTTCAAATTACTTCCAGTTAAATTTTGTTACCTTTTAAAGTTTTTCCTAGAAAACATTCCTTGTGCGCACTCATAGGATTGAGCTTTTAACGTTTGTTCCAATGAGGTACCGTGCGCTATTTTTTCGAGACAAAAAATGCTTTTTTTTTTATTTAATCAGGAATTATGTTTGCAAATCGACGGCTGAGTGCTAGAATGGGACATAGAACATTCTAGCACTAAGCTGTCGAAATGTTATCTACTAGAAGTGTAAGAAAAAAAGCGAATGAAATAAATGACATTAAAATCAGAGAAGATTAATTCCATTCAACTTCATAAGCAACTCACTCACATTGTTACGACGTCACGTTGACTTCTGACGCCACGTGCGTATTAGACGTGTTGCCGACAAATTTCCCTAATAGGCTTTTTGATCGTGAATTGTGATAAAATTACCCTTGGGTACCCCGGGAAGTGAAGCAGAGCTTGTTTACTGTGGTAAGCAAGCTCTGTTTTACTGGTAAAATAGGACCCTGTCCCCAATGCATGAGACGGAAGTCCTCTAGAATGGTTAACGTGGGTTTAAACGACTGGCTGGATTTGACTGTGTATCCATCCATGTTGTGGTCACGATTTGCCATTGTGCAGAAGTATGTGATCTTAAGCACAAATAAATAAATAAATAATGTGATGAAATAATAATACGTGGCTTAATTTTGAAAATCGGAATTTAAATTTTATAAATATGTAGAGAGTAATGGCTTGACTGGACTGGTAACGTGAAATAATTCATGAGAGGTGATGGACGTTGTACAAACACGAGTGCGCCTCGAATGAATTATTTCTCGTAACCAGTCCAGTCAAGCGATTACTCTGTTTATTACTTTTCATTATTAACGATAATTATATTATTTAACCCTTTACCTACCGTAACGGCCCACCGGCCAGCGCTATTGTCAAAAAATCGCCAATTAATTTTAATTATTTTTTCATTTTTTATCTCGAAAACATAGGTTATGACCCCTCATAGGAACGAGCTCGACGAGCTCGTCCCAATGAGGGGTCATAACCTATGTTTTTGAGACAAAAAATGAATATAATAGTTATTCAGTGGTTTTATTTGCAAGTGTCGTCTGCTTTTCGTGTCAGGTAAAGGGTTAAAAAAGAATGAAGTCCCCATTACGCCCACGGCAAAGCGTCTTCGTTTGCTCGCACGGACACATGACACAATTGTTGATTGTATAATTTACTTGTGAAGTTATCGTTTATAATCAAACCCGGAAATTCCAGTAAATCACACGTTAGAAAGTAATAAATGGAATTAATGACTATTCCTCAATGCTGGAAAGTTTTATCAATGTTAGGAGCTTACCTGATCTCTTGAGTGTTCATCAAAGTATTTCTGAACAAACATTCGACCTGTTACGTCTCCCATCAGTATGTCTGAATTCACATAGTCAACACATATTTTCCATCTGGCTGGGGTAATTTTTACGCCATCCAAGATCTGCAATTGAAGAGCAGAAAGGCAAGATGAGTTAATATAAATCAGAACAGTCCCGCGATATAGACGCATAATAAACTTAGAACATTTTGCTGTTTCTAATTTAAGAATTTTATTATTAAAGAAAAACAAGGGAAATATTTGTTGCAATAAATTCTTACAATTAGGTTTTATAATATTTTATCACCTGTCTGTGGAAAGGCAAATAACCGGTACACGAGAGGGTAGAAATAAAGAAGAGATAATGAAAAACCAAGAGATAATTTAGGGAAGGGCACAAAGAAATACGGAAATGCTTCTTTTCAACATACCAGGAATTCAGAACAGGTACGCCTTAGTAGACAGCGCCACCGAGCTCTCGCGTGGGAAATCCTAATTAAGTGCTTTGCCGAAGGATACAAGGCAGTTACACCTGGTAGGGATCGAACCGTGAACCTTTCGGGGTTTGAAGTCCAATGTCGTAACCACTGAGCCACCATGCTACCTCATCATTCAAAAACTCCGCTTCAGATCACTCCCTCACATACGACACAAGTTCTCTCGATTGCGTTAAACGAGTAACGGATGCGATTTAAACTAATTGCTTGTGCCGAGTAACGACGCAAGAGTGAGAACAACTCCGGCCTGATTCATATCGGCCGATATCGGTGTCATATAAGCCGTGTTCGCAATCATATCAGTCGAGCTTGATAATGGCAATTCTGGGAAAGAAAATCATATCTAATGAATAATGCGTGGTATTAATAGACATAAGACAAGGGCTAAAAAGGAAACAAACCCTGCCACTCTTTAAGAGTGGCAGGGTTTGTTTCCTTTTTAGCCACGGTCTGTTTGGTCTGGCTCGGATACGGACAGTTTCCCTTCTCAATAAGTCACTTGCCGCGCTGAACAATGGCTATAGAGGATCCATGCCCTCTTAGAAATTGGGGTCAGGAGCCCTTGGTAAATAGCGGTCACTTAAGATTCTTATCAGGAGCTCGTGTATCGCTTCGTGCTTTACGATCTGGTGTTTTGTATCTTGAAGTCAAACGCCGTAACCACTTAGCCAACGCGCTCCCCAGTTTTAAGGACAACCTGTCTTGAAAAAGTAATGTTGGTTTATGAACGATTGTGGTCCCCAACACGCTCAAAACGGTGTTTCCACACTTCATACGTTTCACTGCTTACACGAGCGAGATGATGCACGCTGTTTTACAAAATCAAGTTTAGATCAAAGGCAAACATTTCAATTTTTACTTGATGTGGATTGATTTCTTTCACACACAGATTTTGAATGTTTACTCCCATCGTCAGAAATAGTATTATCATATACAAGGCTAGATAGGTATTATACAGAATAGAATTCACCGCTACTCTGTGGTTCTCTCCGGATATTATCATATACAAGGCTAGATAGGTATTATACAGAATAGAATTCATCGCTACTCTGTGGTTCTCTCCGGATATTCCAGCTTCCTCCATCCGTAAAACTGTCTGACACAAGGTGATCCTGGCTTTCGGAAGTGTCGTTAAAAACCCCAATAAGTAAATAAAAACTGAACAGAATATTCAGTCAACACCCAATCAATCAATAGTCGAGAATTTAACACGTAATTTACTAAGCACGAGCAAAACTGAGGGACAGTCAGCTACTGATTTCCTTTTCTAAATTTCACAACAAATGGGGGTCCCGTTGAGATTCTCTGTATAAAGCTTACCTCGCCGTATTTGTCGCCCAAGTGACGGAATTTAGCGTTTAAGTTATTAATCCTGTGTCTCACGAATCTTGAAATTAAATAATTTGCAAGAACTCTGAAAAAGAAAATAGAACACACTTTGCCAAGCAACCCAAACATCTGTAATTAATTGCAGGAGTACTCCAAGTTGTTATCCTCGTGGGAATTCCGAAAAGCAGAGAAGTGCTAGTACACTGTGGTAAACAAGTAAATAGGTACTACTTTACTGACACAATACGCCTATGCGAGAGTCCTCTAAAATCGGCAGCAACATTATAAACGATTAGCAGGAGGCGCGGGGTCTCAGTAAGTAGAGGTGCAGGCTGCTATCCGAGAGGTCCCGGTTCGAATACCACCTGCGTCAACCGCATCGTGTCCTTGGGCAAGACACTTCACCCCCATTGCCCACGTGAGGGCACGGTGACGCTGTGTACTAAGGCGTAATGCACGTCGATGGTGCACTTGTCTTCAACCAATGCTAACCCTGCTTGTGTGGAGTTAGTATGTTGGGGAGCCGACAGTTGCTCGTAATTGCTCGGTGGTTCTCTCCGGGTACTCCAGCTTCCTCCACCCGTAAAACTGTCGTTGTCATGATTAGCCATTGTGCAGAAATATCTGACCTTAAACACCAATAAATAAATAAATAAATAAATAAATAAATAAATAAATAAATAAATTAATTAATAAATTAATAAATTAATAAATAAACAATTAGCAATAACGTTGACTCTATATTGGTATTGAAGTCAAGTTGGTCAACCGAAGATGCTGAAAGTGATATAGTTAGAGGTTATTACTTGGTTAGTTTCATACTGGCCGAGATATCTGCACGAGGTAACGTCATATTAGCCTGAGACCGGAGGTCAACGGCTGATACGAAGTTACGTAGGGCTGATATCACGGCTGATAGGAACTGACGAAGTGATAATTTATTTATTAAACCAAAACAAATAATTACTAAATGTTTTCAGATTTGTTACAGTTTTCTGACAGTGTTATTGTTTCTTATTCTTTTCATTAATATCCGAAGTTTTCTCGTCTCCTAGTTCAGCTATCCACACGTCTCCACACTGGGGAAACCGCGACATTCGGATAGCTGAGCAACCTCTTCCCCCACTTCGACAAATCTCCGCTTACAACACTGAATTTAGATTTATGATGAATTTTCTGTACAACTCTTTTCCCGTCTCCTACTCCTAGTTAATCTATCAGAACGTTAGGATATCTACCACTTCGACGATTCTCCACTTACGTCTCTGAGTTTACGATGGATCTTCTGAACATCTCTCTTTTTCTTCTCTTCATCCATCCAATTATTACATATTACCCTACCAGATCTGCTACAGTTTTCTGACAGTGTTATTGTTTCTCATTATTTTCATAAAGTCCTTAGTTTACTCTTCTCCTTCTCCCAGTTCAGCTATCCGAACGTCTCATCCTCCTTGGAGACGCCGCGACTTGATAGCGGAACTATCCCTTCTTCCACTTACGACCCTAAATATGAGTTTGCGATTAATTTTCTTATCACCTCTCTTCTTTCTTATCTTCACCCGCCTGGTCATTATTTATTGCCATCATTAAATCTTCATCATACAAAACTTTGCTTCAGGTATCACGAAACTAAATATTTTCCCATAGACGACCATTGTAACGTTCAGGCAAAAAAAAAAAAATAAAAAAAAAAAAAAAAAAATAGGATCGCATCACTTTAATTTTAGCCTTCAAATATCTTTGTCAAGTATAGCCCTTCAGACAACATTTTTTTACCAGAAAACAGGGAGTCATGCAACAAATAAGAGAGAGAAATTGACAGGAAAGGAAGTACTGGCAACGTGTACATATTTTCAGAGATTTCCCAACAAAACCACACCAAAAGTCAATTATCTTTTAGGTCCAATAGTCATCAAAGCACCCTCTTTATTTATCTGAAGTATTCAACAATAATGCAAGATGTCAATACATCGGTTACAATATTATAGCGAATCGAACGTACTCGATTGTTTGTTATCTGCCCGTTGCCAAGTGATAAATATATAGATTGCGTCTTGTCAAAAGGAAACTTTGAAATAAAAGAATAATAGATCTATTTAAAACAAAAATATGGATGATTTATGTAACTTTGCCCAAGAAGAATTATTTCTCGTTGAATTTAATGTACTGGGTGAATTTAAGCTTGGCACCGAAATCGAAGTTCCATGTGTACAGAATTTCGAGGCGACGCCGTTGCAAGCACAGAACATAAACAAGTGTGTCTCCTCATTAAGCTCCGTTGACAAACATTCGAATCGAGGTCCATTTGAAAATGCCGTGCTGACCAATTGCAAAATAACAATTAACAACCATTTTCAGGATGCAAACCCAACAAAACGTAGGAGAATCTGTGTTATCGAAGGCGATTCCGATTGAAATTAAAGTCTTACCTCCATCGTTTTGACTTTCAAGTTTCATGTTCGACACGAACGTTCGATATTACTAGGCGTTTGGGATTCCCCAATTTCATAAATTGTTAATGGTTATTTGGCTAATATAATTCTTGTTGTATTTGATTTTTCAGGTGTTGTGATCTGTTTAAAATATGAATTGTCATATAACAAACAAATTACACTGGCTGACGAGATGAGATCGACCAGATCAAACTCGATCTCGTCAACTCGACGGAATACAACAACACAGAACAACTGACTGTTGTAGTAATCTGTATATATCATCTAATACCCCCGGTTCTCGACTCATCGTCGCCTGGGTTCTAGAATGTTCTATGTCCCCTATGGGACATAGAACATTCTAGCACTCAGGCGACGTCATAAAAACCTCCATCGAAATTGTGTTATGTTTGCTATTCATTTCTTCCAAAGTAATAGCTTACGTTGAGCTCGTTTTAAGGATATGCCACAAGCTATGTTTTTGAGACAAAACTGAACACAGGTATTTGGGGAAAATAGATAGTGGGCCCTTTCTGGTCATGTTAGGTGAAGTGTTAAACTCGTGTGTTTATTGGTATTCATCTTTAAGTACTACAGATTTAATGTATGATACCTTACAGAATATTAACCGACTATTAACAAAAGGAAATACAAGCTATGGTATTTTGCGTCGTTTAACATGGCCTTACCATAAACAACTTTTGAAGAACAATAAAAAGCAGCAATGCCTTCATGTGTCACTGTCTCGGTGTTAAGGCAATTTGACGTCGTGAACAGCGTTCGAAATGCTTTCAAAAGCCATTGTACCGGTGTTAAAACTGTTCAATACAGAGAACGGGTCCGTAATGCTCGGCCTCTAGAACGTATCAATTTAAACAAATCATTGTTTAAATGCAAACTCTGTTAGGAGTGAGGAACAAGTTTCGTAAAGAATTGCCCCTGGTAAGAAACCGGCAATAAGAAATGGGGACACTTGTCAAGGAGCAGTCATTCGTTTGGATCTGCATTTTGTTTTCGTTTACATTGCCTCTTTCAGTGTTCACACCGTTGACAGTATCACTTGATATGAATGGCTACAAATTAAATCTATAATTGTTGAAACTAACGAGTGGTCCCTGGAAAAATAGTAATATTCTATACACAACACGACGTTTGTCTTAATGCGCATTTAAATTTCCGTTTCAAATCATATCGTTTAGTTTTCATTTGGCTCTTTGGTTTAGCTCTAACTTTAGAAAACACAAAAATAGAGACATGCAAATCTTTTAGATATCCATCAGACAGTTGCATCTCAGAAGAAATCAGCGACACTTGTCTTTTTCAAATTTCTCGGATGCTATAGAATTAAGAAAGGACGCGGGTTTTGTTTACACTGGCATGGCAGGGATTCGAACCCACACCGAGAGAGTTTCCTTCGGCATCAACCGCCTAGCGAAACTATACTGAACCACGCACACCACTCGGCCGGGGGTCTGTCGGTGGCCGAGTGGTATGCGTGGTTCAGTATAGTTTCGCTGTCGGTGGCCGAATGGTGTGCGTGGTTCAGTGTAGTTTCGCTGTCGGTGGCCGAGTGGTGTGCATGGTTCAGTATAGTTTCGCTAGGCGGTTGGTGCCGAAGGAATCTCTCTCGGCGTGGGTTCGAACCCCAGCCATGCCAATGTAAACACAATCTATTAGATATCGTTTGTGTGAAAGGAAATCCAACAGGAACTCCTTGGCTTCTATAATGTATTAACATACCTACTGTTTGTTGTCTTTAGTAGACCCGTGAGTTTCTGTATATAACTGATCTGGTAGACAATAACTTCTGTTGTGTCGTTTATTGTTATATTCGCGTGATCAAAATATCCTTGAACCAAATCCATCCATTTAAACTAAAACAAAAAAATAAACAGTTACGACACCAGGACTCTGATTTCCCCTTTCATTTTCAAAGAACAATGAAAGAAACACAAGCATGCGACAGAGTACAAATACGAGGGAGGGTAGGGCACGGGACTGGAATCAACAACCCGAAGTGGGGACTTTTCTTGTATTTCACGAGCGCCAAAGACGCACGTGAAATACAGGAAATTCTCCACCAAGAGTCTTTGAGTTGTGTTCGGTATTAATACCACGATTAAAGGTGCATTAAGTGAATGGGGTCGATATTTTTAAAGAAATATACTACCTTTAGCCGGTGTGATACCTTTCATGTTTTACACTGTTCTGCGCCGAAGCATTTCATTCACGTCACAACGTTACCTTGGTGCGTAATGTCCAATCAGATGCGTTCTTCTGGTATAAGCATGCCTTCATCATTGGTATGCGTTCAATTCTGGTTTAATGACATTTACGATTGGAAGTCATTACTACATGAAACTCAAATGACCAGATTGGTAAAAAGTAATCAGAAATAATTTCCTCATTGCTATATTTACGATATTTTATATGAGATAGAAACATCGTGATAATCAACCCGTGTCAAATATTCTACGTCCTTTCTAGTATTATAGAAGGAGAAATCTGTAATTTTCTTTCTTGTACATTCATTTCTGATACAAATCTATTATTGTGTTCAGAATGCTAGTGTACCTCGTTTCTTTGCAAGTCTCCTGTGAAATAATTTGGAAAAGAAACAGAACTTATAGAAGAAGAGGCGAGTGAGAGAAAAATAGATATAATTTTCAATCGTTGTTTTAAAAATTCATTGTCATTTTTCGAGAAGTGGAAATAATTAGCGACACATCACTGTCCACTGTGGCTATTGAAGGGAGTCGATGGGAGAGGGACAGTATCACCGGTGGCTGGTCAGTATTATTCGTTTATGCAGTGGTGAACGGGTCCTTGAAAGCATAGTTTCCAAAGTAAGTTTCTCTTAAACCCATTACCCAACGCAGACGATATCAAAATTTATTATTTTAAATATCATTTTTTTTCAAAATTTTCAAAACATTTCAACAAAACCATATCATGTGACCCCTCGTTGGAACGAGCTCGACGAGCTCGTTCCAACGAGGGGTCACATGATATGGTTTTGTTGAAATGTTTTGAAAAATAATATTTTTTCAACTGCTGAATTTGCATATTACGCGGGCGGATGCGGCCGATTCGTTGGGTAAAGGGTTAAACCAGTTCTTAAATGAAGTTAGTGGCTATTTCACACGAGCCATGACCAAATGTCAAGGATAATCAATGATAAAATGAGAATTATTTATTTATTATTTATTGGTGTTTTAGGTCATATATTTATGCACAATGGCTAATCATGACCGTGACAGTTTTATGGGTGGAGGGAGCCGGAGTACCCGGAGAGAACCACCGAGCAACCACGAGCAGCTGCCAGCTCCCCAACATCGTAACTCCGCACTGCAGCACAGGCAGTGTTAGAGTGGTTGAAGACATGCGTACCTTCGACGTGCAGTACGCCTTAGTACACGGCATCACCGTGCTCCCATGTGGACAATCGGGGTTAAGTGCCTAGCCCAAGCACACAACGCGGGAGTCATAATTGATCGCTCATACGGTTCCCCATCCGAGGATCAACCGGGCGCGACATTGCTTAACTTCGGTGATCTGACGAGAACCGGTTACCGCAACGCCACCGCGCCACGATAAAGTGAGAAGTGTACGTTTATCTTATAATGTGTCTTTTCATACCTCATTAAACTCATATTTTAAAAAAGATTTAAGGATTGATCATTTAACAACATTATGGAAGTAAATCCAATTATCAAATTGTATTCTTGAGGGAAACTCTAACCAATAACCGGCAAAACCGGGAATGCAGTAAGTGACATCATCTCATGAGTTATGGACCTTTGTTTCACTGAGATTCCATTGTTGAAGGCAGCAAAATACCTGACAAGATCCCAGGCCACCCACCTAATTCTGTAAGGAATTCGACCCTGTTATGGGTTGCTTAGGGCCCCGCGCATATTCGGTATTCGAAATGATATTCGATTCGACGGCAGTATTCGATTCGATTTAGATTCGCCAATCGGTGTCGAATATCTATCGAATATCTCCGATTATTATTCGAATATCCGCACGGCCCAACAGTCAAGTGCACGTTGTGTGATAATTATAATATAGTAACCGGTAGGTCTCTTATCAAAACATCCTGTAAGTGTTCCATTGTCATTTTATGATATAACTTCTCTTCATCCTGTCTCTCTTCTTCCGGCGCTGTAATCTGTCGAAAATAAAAATAATAAACTTAAAAAAACATCTGAATGCAACATTAGGTTTTAGGGACACTTAGCGGTAATTACTTGGATTGTTTCAAATCGGCCGAGATATCCGCCCGAGGTAATTTCAAGTCAACCTGAGAACGAAAGTCGAAGGCTGATATGACGTCACCGAGGGTTAATATCTCAGTCGGTATGAAACTAATCAAGTAATAAACTATTTATTTATTAAACCAAAAACAAATAATTATTAAATGTTCTTAGATCTCTTACTGTATTCTAACAGTGGTATTGTTTCTCAATCTTTTCACAATGTCCAAATTTTCCTCTTTTCCAAGTTCACCTATCCGAACGTCTCTACTTCCCCACTGTGGAAGCCGTAACGTCCGGATATCTGAATGAGGTCCCCAGAGGGTGAATTTAGTGATGCTACCCTGCACTGCAGGGTAGCATCATAAATTTACCCTCTGTGAACCTCAACCTGAATCAAGGTCTCAAACATAAACAGAAGGAGGTACCCAGAGGATAAACTGGCCCACTGTATGGGTTATCATCAGCCAATTCACCTTCTGGGGACCTCATTCTGCAAATGACAGACTGCTTATGTTCGGGCTTGAATATCAATAACATTAAATACGTTTATAAATATTTATAAATACATCAAATTATTGATATAGAATTATTTTTAAAGTAGAACACATCAGTTGGTCTAAGGGGAATTGGTCTTTTGGGAATTGGCCTCCTGGGAATTGGTCTAAAGGGAATTGGTCTAGTGGGAATGAACCATGCTTGTTTACTATTGTAAACAAGTTCTCTTGTAATGTTAAGATAGGACCCGATCTCCAGTGCCCAGGATAGAAGTCCTTTGAAATGGGCCACATGGGGAAAAAACAATTTGTTGGACTTGAGTTGTTCTCTCCCCACTTCCCATGCAAGATATGCATGTCTCATGTGAGAAGGCCATGTGAAATAGATATCCATCTCACATGACCCACGTGACCGTATCTTATGTTTCGTCGGTGTTCAAAGTATTGTTGTTTGTTGTACTTTATGTTAATAATAACAGGATATTGTATACAGTTTGTACAATTTTTTAACTTAATTTCTATCACTACAGCGTCCATCGATCGATTGATGCATGCGCCCAACTAGGTCATCGGAATATGTCAATGTTCATTTCGCTACAAATCTTTAACCCGTCTTGCCGGCGTTGGAGTTTAATTTTGTGGTATATACCTGTGATATACATAACTTTTGTGTGCTCGCTCCGATAAGCAAATCAGTTTTTTTTCTGAAATGGACAACAAAATTGTTCGAGAAAGCTGCACGTGCTCCTGGATTACTTTTGATGACGTCGGGGTGTTTTGGTTGGGGAGAAAAAATATCCCTGATGGGGGTGGGTGTGAGATGGGGAAAGCGCACCCTCGGGAAAAGAAATTTGGTCCAGACACTGGGCAAGCCTCGTGTGTGGCCCAAATATCTTGCCCTCGGGTGAGATTTCACCATCTCACACCCACCGCAATCAGAGATAATAATAATCTTTTGCCGCGTCGACTAATCTTCGATTACAACCCGGAAGCTCAGTTTGCTTAGAAGTCTCTTCTTTCTTCTCTTCACCCCACCTAATCTTGACTTATTGCCGTCATTACTTACTCACCATACACACAAAAATCAGCTTCAAACAATCCAATCTAACTAGTATCGCACATTTTTATAATTGAGTTCGATACATAACATACTATAAACGATTTCGAACGTAAACAAATGAGTTGCGTCCAGTAGCGCATCAAGAGGAAACATCCTTAGCTTGGTTCATGTCGGCTGATATCGGTGCCATATCAGCCGAATTTGAAGTCATGCCTGCCAAGCTTGACAAAGGACAATTCTGGGAAATAAAATCAAATCGGATGAATAAGTATGGGTCATAAGAGCATAGATATTATGGGAACACACCGTAAAACAGAATTTCACGGATTAGAAGCTTTTGATTAATGATATTAGGGTGTCTGGGACGGGATGCGACAAAACGTGGTCATCCATATCGTCCATACAGTCGCTACGCATTTATTACGCCTCGTCGACACGAGAAGTTGCAAGCAAACATTATAAGTTAACCACCTGGATAGTTACCAGCAACATAATGTGGTATATACGCCGTTAGTAAATTCGCTAATAATTCTAGCCCAATGTAGCATTTTCTGACATCACATAAATCATTTATTAGGTTATTCACAAACTATGTAACCTATTTACCTTACCGATTAGTTTCCTGTGTACTGAAATAGGATTTGCAATGAATAATAGATGATAGGACTTTTGCTTGTTTAATGTGAATCGGTTATCAGCAGAGAGGAGATAACTTTAACAGCTAGCAATCTATATATTTCGACAGACAGTATATGGCAAACACACAGCTTGCACCTCGTATTCAAAGAGCTCTACAGTAATTATAGGAGGGGAGATATGTTTGTCGTCCACGGCCCATCATAAATGTTCGATGCATCAGTAAACATCTGAGTGAAAAACTGAGTTTTACGGGATGTGACATGTGACAGCGATAATGTTTTGATAAGATACACTCTCTGTTATTACTGAAACTATTATTTACTTCAAATGTTCATAAATTCAATTACTCTAAACATTATTAACTCTTAACCTACTTAGTAATTACAAAATATTTTTCATCAGATCTACTGTGAAGCAGCCATGACTAGATTGGATGACAAATTCACGAACATTTCATACAACCAAACATTGGTTAAAAAGCCAACACAACTAACAGGGGGAGATTTGGTTAAATATCTTCAAATTTGACTTGTTTTAATAGCGTATTCTCCTATCCTGAGTGGGAATATTCGCCAAAAGCATGCAAGGGGTTAAGTACCAGGGGTCCCACTGATGGCAAAAAAACCCCCAAAAAACCCCCAAACAATTAAGCACTATTTAAGCACTTTTCAAGAACTCTGACCATGATTTTAACCCTTTACCTAATGTAACGAACAAAACCGACCAGCGCTATTCACAAAAATCGCCAATTAATTTTCATTAGTTTTTCATTTTTTTGTCTCAAAAACATAGGTTATGACCCCTCTTTGGAACGAGCTCGTCGAGCTCGTTCCAATGAGGGGGCATAACCTATTGTTTTGAGACAAACAATTTAAAGAAATTAGTTATTCAAGAATTTTGTTTCCATGTGTCGTCTGCTTTTCGTGTTAGGTAAAGGGTTAAAAGACTGTTATAATTTTGATTACAACACCATAGCAACACAATTTTAGTCTCAAGAACCCGATGTCTGAAAAACCTAACTAGCTAGATATACACCATAGCAGTTTCATTCTCACGGGCCCAATCTCTGAAAAAAACCCAACTAGTTTGATATATATCGTTCCTTGAGTTCAGCAAGGAGCCAGTTATCTGCGATGCCTTTTCGCACTCAAGGGACCATATAGAGATCAAACAAATGTGATTCCTGACCGAGTCTGTGACATCACATGTATGTGGTGAGGGTTATCTTGAGACTTATTTTCCCTGAGGTTATAGGTAAACCGAATTTAAGTACTTTTCAAGGGGAGTGACGTTTCGATCACTCTGAAAAAATTTCGAAATCCCGCTCAACTTAATTTTCTTGCTGTAATAAATTGGTAACTCTTTCCTTAGCATTATTTAAAACGATAATTCAAACATTCAAACAGCAGGGAATCTCGAAAAACATAGCTTTTCACCCACTGTGCCGGCAGCCCATAAAATTAACTCGCCCATGCTATCTGCATAGAAGTGTTTTTATGTAATCCTACAAAGGTGCTTAGAGAAACGAGGTTAAACGTACCTTAGCGAGCTGAATCTCAAAATCTATGACATCCTTCATGTCATTCTTGGCTGTCGTTGTGTTTGCTCCTAACATAATTGCAGCATTTACTGCAATTTCTTCATAAGCTTTCAGAGTTGCATCAGTTCTGTTTACAAGATAATAGTCTCTTGATGGCATGCCAAGCCCTTCCTGGTCAAACTGTAAGCAAAAATTATAATAATTTCAGAAAGTATACACTGCAAAAAAAATATAGGTTCTCTTTAGAACCAAAACTGGTTCTAATCTTGCCCCTGAGATGGAACCAGCTCTGTTTAAACAGTATTTATTTCAAATCAAATAAATTTACCAAGATTACCATTCAATTTTAACAGAATATTACATGAACTGAAGTAGATTCAGCACTAAACTTGGAGCTTATTCAACGCAGTCGCCAAACATTTTGAAACAAAGGAGATATGAACAGTTGGCATATCGAACCAGTTTTGGTTCTGTATAGAACCAAACTGGTTCGATATGCCATCTGTTCATATCTCCTTTGCTTAATAATGATTTGAGACAACCTCGTATAAGCTCTAAACTTACGGCTGAAACCCCCTCAATTTATGTTTAATTCTGTTAATATTTAATGTTAATCTTTGAAATAAATACTGTTTAAACAGAACTGGTTCCATCTCAGGGACAAGATTAGAACCAGTTTTGGTTCTAAAGACAACCTATTTTTTTGCAGTGTATGCCGAAATAATGGAGATAGTAGCAAATTGCACCACTCTGTTAGCACAAATGCTTGATGAAATACAAACGTTATCGATTTGTACAGGCCTGAAAGTCCACAACTGGAATCAGTAGTAGTTCATGCGCAGGCCAACTCCTGCGCATCCATCTCTCTCATCTCATCAAACAATTTATGCAACAGATTTTAGAACCACGTCTCTTCCCTCTCACCACTCCCAAAGCCTTATTCTGTACACCCTATTTTTGAATGTTTTCATGAATAAATTTTAAAAGGTGAATCAATCTCATTGGACTATTTTCTCACTATATTAGTTTCATCATCTTCCCTGGAACAATCCTGCGCTTGATCCCGCTCTAAACCTTATGACAATATCTATGTTACCTCGAATGACCGCAAATCCCCTTTCAAATAGAAAAACAGAAATCAAATTTGGAACACCCTCTTGGGTTCTTCTTTTTGTTGTTATGCTGAAATTTGTTTTTAAAAATCCAATTTTTTTACAACTTTGAGGAGAATTTAAAATCTACTTCGTAACTGAACGGCACGTTCTTTGGCCTGTCAATTGGGCGGTGTATGTAGTTGCAATCTTTACCCTAAAATGGATGACCTCAAACATATAAGGAATGATCGTTTGTTTCTGTCTATTTCTTGAGTTAAGAACCCTCTAAAAAAACAAAGACAAAACTGTGTAAATGCTCTCATTCCAGTAACCAACCTTCAGTTACGAAATTAAATATCAGAAACAAAAGGTTGAAATTACATATTTTTAGACATTTTGAATCAGGAGCTGCCCCTCACCATAGATGTAGTATATGTGCCAAATACCCTTATCTTACAAAACTTTTGTTTCGATGAAATAGAGAAATATCGGTAACACGTCCATACTGATCGGTGGCGATTGGAATGTTTCTTTGCAAGTCTCCTGTGAAATAATTTGGAAAAGAAACAGAACTTATAGAAGAAGAGGCGAGTGAGAGAAAAATAGATATAATTTTCAATCGTTGTTTTAAAAATTCATTGTCATTTTTCGAGAAGTGGAAATAATTAGCGACACATCACTGTCCACTGTGGCTATTGAAGGGAGTCGATGGGAGAGGGACAGTATCACCGGTGGCTGGTCAGTATTATTCGTTTATGCAGTGGTGAACGGGTCCTTGAAAGCATAGTTTCCAAAGTAAGTTTCTCTTAAACCCATTACCCAACGCAGACGATATCAAAATTTATTATTTTAAATATCATTTTTTTTCAAAATTTTCAAAACATTTCAACAAAACCATATCATGTGACCCCTCGTTGGAACGAGCTCGACGAGCTCGTTCCAACGAGGGGTCACATGATATGGTTTTGTTGAAATGTTTTGAAAAATAATATTTTTTCAACTGCTGAATTTGCATATTACGCGGGCGGATGCGGCCGATTCGTTGGGTAAAGGGTTAAACCAGTTCTTAAATGAAGTTAGTGGCTATTTCACACGAGCCATGACCAAATGTCAAGGATAATCAATGATAAAATGAGAATTATTTATTTATTATTTATTGGTGTTTTAGGTCATATATTTATGCACAATGGCTAATCATGACCGTGACAGTTTTATGGGTGGAGGGAGCCGGAGTACCCGGAGAGAACCACCGAGCAACCACGAGCAGCTGCCAGCTCCCCAACATCGTAACTCCGCACTGCAGCACAGGCAGTGTTAGAGTGGTTGAAGACATGCGTACCTTCGACGTGCAGTACGCCTTAGTACACGGCATCACCGTGCTCCCATGTGGACAATCGGGGTTAAGTGCCTAGCCCAAGCACACAACGCGGGAGTCATAATTGATCGCTCATACGGTTCCCCATCCGAGGATCAACCGGGCGCGACATTGCTTAACTTCGGTGATCTGACGAGAACCGGTTACCGCAACGCCACCGCGCCACGATAAAGTGAGAAGTGTACGTTTATCTTATAATGTGTCTTTTCATACCTCATTAAACTCATATTTTAAAAAAGATTTAAGGATTGATCATTTAACAACATTATGGAAGTAAATCCAATTATCAAATTGTATTCTTGAAGGAAACTCTAACCAATAACCGGCAAAACCGGGAATGCAGTAAGTGACATCATCTCATGAGTTATGGACCTTTGTTTCACTGAGATTCCATTGTTGAAGGCAGCAAAATACCTGACAAGATCCCAGGCCACCCACCTAATTCTGTAAGGAATTCGACCCTGTTATGGGTTGCTTAGGGCCCCGCGCATATTCGGTATTCGAAATGATATTCGATTCGACGGCAGTATTCGATTCGATTTAGATTCGCCAATCGGTGTCGAATATCTATCGAATATCTCCGATTATTATTCGAATATCCGCACGGCCCAACAGTCAAGTGCACGTTGTGTGATAATTATAATATAGTAACCGGTAGGTCTCTTATCAAAACATCCTGTAAGTGTTCCATTGTCATTTTATGATATAACTTCTCTTCATCCTGTCTCTCTTCTTCCGGCGCTGTAATCTGTCGAAAATAAAAATAATAAACTTAAAAAAACATCTGAATGCAACATTAGGTTTTAGGGACACTTAGCGGTAATTACTTGGATTGTTTCAAATCGGCCGAGATATCCGCCCGAGGTAATTTCAAGTCAACCTGAGAACGAAAGTCGAAGGCTGATATGACGTCACCGAGGGTTAATATCTCAGTCGGTATGAAACTAATCAAGTAATAAACTATTTATTTATTAAACCAAAAACAAATAATTATTAAATGTTCTTAGATCTCTTACTGTATTCTAACAGTGGTATTGTTTCTCAATCTTTTCACAATGTCCAAATTTTCCTCTTTTCCAAGTTCACCTATCCGAACGTCTCTACTTCCCCACTGTGGAAGCCGTAACGTCCGGATATCTGAATGAGGTCCCCAGAGGGTGAATTTAGTGATGCTACCCTGCACTGCAGGGTAGCATCATAAATTTACCCTCTGTGAACCTCAACCTGAATCAAGGTCTCAAACATAAACAGAAGGAGGTACCCAGAGGATAAACTGGCCCACTGTATGGGTTATCATCAGCCAATTCACCTTCTGGGGACCTCATTCTGCAAATGACAGACTGCTTATGTTCGGGCTTGAATATCAATAACATTAAATACGTTTATAAATATTTATAAATACATCAAATTATTGATATAGAATTATTTTTAAAGTAGAACACATCAGTTGGTCTAAGGGGAATTGGTCTTTTGGGAATTGGCCTCCTGGGAATTGGTCTAAAGGGAATTGGTCTAGTGGGAATGAACCATGCTTGTTTACTATTGTAAACAAGTTCTCTTGTAATGTTAAGATAGGACCCGATCTCCAGTGCCCAGGATAGAAGTCCTTTGAAATGGGCCACATGGGGAAAAAACAATTTGTTGGACTTGAGTTGTTCTCTCCCCACTTCCCATGCAAGATATGCATGTCTCATGTGAGAAGGCCATGTGAAATAGATATCCATCTCACATGACCCACGTGACCGTATCTTATGTTTCGTCGGTGTTCAAAGTATTGTTGTTTGTTGTACTTTATGTTAATAATAACAGGATATTGTATACAGTTTGTACAATTTTTTAACTTAATTTCTATCACTACAGCGTCCATCGATCGATTGATGCATGCGCCCAACTAGGTCATCGGAATATGTCAATGTTCATTTCGCTACAAATCTTTAACCCGTCTTGCCGGCGTTGGAGTTTAATTTTGTGGTATATACCTGTGATATACATAACTTTTGTGTGCTCGCTCCGATAAGCAAATCAGTTTTTTTTCTGAAATGGACAACAAAATTGTTCGAGAAAGCTGCACGTGCTCCTGGATTACTTTTGATGACGTCGGGGTGTTTTGGTTGGGGAGAAAAAATATCCCTGATGGGGGTGGGTGTGAGATGGGGAAAGCGCACCCTCGGGAAAAGAAATTTGGTCCAGACACTGGGCAAGCCTCGTGTGTGGCCCAAATATCTTGCCCTCGGGTGAGATTTCACCATCTCACACCCACCGCAATCAGAGATAATAATAATCTTTTGCCGCGTCGACTAATCTTCGATTACAACCCGGAAGCTCAGTTTGCTTAGAAGTCTCTTCTTTCTTCTCTTCACCCCACCTAATCTTGACTTATTGCCGTCATTACTTACTCACCATACACACAAAAATCAGCTTCAAACAATCCAATCTAACTAGTATCGCACATT
Organism: Pictodentalium vernedei; assembly: GCA_031216915.1. Lineage (NCBI taxonomy): Eukaryota > Metazoa > Mollusca > Scaphopoda > Dentaliida > Dentaliidae > Pictodentalium > Pictodentalium vernedei. The sequence goes on along the minus strand of CM062290.1, from coordinate 58,604,479 downwards.
TTTATAATTGAGTTCGATACATAACATACTATAAACGATTTCGAACGTAAACAAATGAGTTGCGTCCAGTAGCGCATCAAGAGGAAACATCCTTAGCTTGGTTCATGTCGGCTGATATCGGTGCCATATCAGCCGAATTTGAAGTCATGCCTGCCAAGCTTGACAAAGGACAATTCTGGGAAATAAAATCAAATCGGATGAATAAGTATGGGTCATAAGAGCATAGATATTATGGGAACACACCGTAAAACAGAATTTCACGGATTAGAAGCTTTTGATTAATGATATTAGGGTGTCTGGGACGGGATGCGACAAAACGTGGTCATCCATATCGTCCATACAGTCGCTACGCATTTATTACGCCTCGTCGACACGAGAAGTTGCAAGCAAACATTATAAGTTAACCACCTGGATAGTTACCAGCAACATAATGTGGTATATACGCCGTTAGTAAATTCGCTAATAATTCTAGCCCAATGTAGCATTTTCTGACATCACATAAATCATTTATTAGGTTATTCACAAACTATGTAACCTATTTACCTTACCGATTAGTTTCCTGTGTACTGAAATAGGATTTGCAATGAATAATAGATGATAGGACTTTTGCTTGTTTAATGTGAATCGGTTATCAGCAGAGAGGAGATAACTTTAACAGCTAGCAATCTATATATTTCGACAGACAGTATATGGCAAACACACAGCTTGCACCTCGTATTCAAAGAGCTCTACAGTAATTATAGGAGGGGAGATATGTTTGTCGTCCACGGCCCATCATAAATGTTCGATGCATCAGTAAACATCTGAGTGAAAAACTGAGTTTTACGGGATGTGACATGTGACAGCGATAATGTTTTGATAAGATACACTCTCTGTTATTACTGAAACTATTATTTACTTCAAATGTTCATAAATTCAATTACTCTAAACATTATTAACTCTTAACCTACTTAGTAATTACAAAATATTTTTCATCAGATCTACTGTGAAGCAGCCATGACTAGATTGGATGACAAATTCACGAACATTTCATACAACCAAACATTGGTTAAAAAGCCAACACAACTAACAGGGGGAGATTTGGTTAAATATCTTCAAATTTGACTTGTTTTAATAGCGTATTCTCCTATCCTGAGTGGGAATATTCGCCAAAAGCATGCAAGGGGTTAAGTACCAGGGGTCCCACTGATGGCAAAAAAACCCCCAAAAAACCCCCAAACAATTAAGCACTATTTAAGCACTTTTCAAGAACTCTGACCATGATTTTAACCCTTTACCTAATGTAACGAACAAAACCGACCAGCGCTATTCACAAAAATCGCCAATTAATTTTCATTAGTTTTTCATTTTTTTGTCTCAAAAACATAGGTTATGACCCCTCTTTGGAACGAGCTCGTCGAGCTCGTTCCAATGAGGGGGCATAACCTATTGTTTTGAGACAAACAATTTAAAGAAATTAGTTATTCAAGAATTTTGTTTCCATGTGTCGTCTGCTTTTCGTGTTAGGTAAAGGGTTAAAAGACTGTTATAATTTTGATTACAACACCATAGCAACACAATTTTAGTCTCAAGAACCCGATGTCTGAAAAACCTAACTAGCTAGATATACACCATAGCAGTTTCATTCTCACGGGCCCAATCTCTGAAAAAAACCCAACTAGTTTGATATATATCGTTCCTTGAGTTCAGCAAGGAGCCAGTTATCTGCGATGCCTTTTCGCACTCAAGGGACCATATAGAGATCAAACAAATGTGATTCCTGACCGAGTCTGTGACATCACATGTATGTGGTGAGGGTTATCTTGAGACTTATTTTCCCTGAGGTTATAGGTAAACCGAATTTAAGTACTTTTCAAGGGGAGTGACGTTTCGATCACTCTGAAAAAATTTCGAAATCCCGCTCAACTTAATTTTCTTGCTGTAATAAATTGGTAACTCTTTCCTTAGCATTATTTAAAACGATAATTCAAACATTCAAACAGCAGGGAATCTCGAAAAACATAGCTTTTCACCCACTGTGCCGGCAGCCCATAAAATTAACTCGCCCATGCTATCTGCATAGAAGTGTTTTTATGTAATCCTACAAAGGTGCTTAGAGAAACGAGGTTAAACGTACCTTAGCGAGCTGAATCTCAAAATCTATGACATCCTTCATGTCATTCTTGGCTGTCGTTGTGTTTGCTCCTAACATAATTGCAGCATTTACTGCAATTTCTTCATAAGCTTTCAGAGTTGCATCAGTTCTGTTTACAAGATAATAGTCTCTTGATGGCATGCCAAGCCCTTCCTGGTCAAACTGTAAGCAAAAATTATAATAATTTCAGAAAGTATACACTGCAAAAAAAATATAGGTTCTCTTTAGAACCAAAACTGGTTCTAATCTTGCCCCTGAGATGGAACCAGCTCTGTTTAAACAGTATTTATTTCAAATCAAATAAATTTACCAAGATTACCATTCAATTTTAACAGAATATTACATGAACTGAAGTAGATTCAGCACTAAACTTGGAGCTTATTCAACGCAGTCGCCAAACATTTTGAAACAAAGGAGATATGAACAGTTGGCATATCGAACCAGTTTTGGTTCTGTATAGAACCAAACTGGTTCGATATGCCATCTGTTCATATCTCCTTTGCTTAATAATGATTTGAGACAACCTCGTATAAGCTCTAAACTTACGGCTGAAACCCCCTCAATTTATGTTTAATTCTGTTAATATTTAATGTTAATCTTTGAAATAAATACTGTTTAAACAGAACTGGTTCCATCTCAGGGACAAGATTAGAACCAGTTTTGGTTCTAAAGACAACCTATTTTTTTGCAGTGTATGCCGAAATAATGGAGATAGTAGCAAATTGCACCACTCTGTTAGCACAAATGCTTGATGAAATACAAACGTTATCGATTTGTACAGGCCTGAAAGTCCACAACTGGAATCAGTAGTAGTTCATGCGCAGGCCAACTCCTGCGCATCCATCTCTCTCATCTCATCAAACAATTTATGCAACAGATTTTAGAACCACGTCTCTTCCCTCTCACCACTCCCAAAGCCTTATTCTGTACACCCTATTTTTGAATGTTTTCATGAATAAATTTTAAAAGGTGAATCAATCTCATTGGACTATTTTCTCACTATATTAGTTTCATCATCTTCCCTGGAACAATCCTGCGCTTGATCCCGCTCTAAACCTTATGACAATATCTATGTTACCTCGAATGACCGCAAATCCCCTTTCAAATAGAAAAACAGAAATCAAATTTGGAACACCCTCTTGGGTTCTTCTTTTTGTTGTTATGCTGAAATTTGTTTTTAAAAATCCAATTTTTTTACAACTTTGAGGAGAATTTAAAATCTACTTCGTAACTGAACGGCACGTTCTTTGGCCTGTCAATTGGGCGGTGTATGTAGTTGCAATCTTTACCCTAAAATGGATGACCTCAAACATATAAGGAATGATCGTTTGTTTCTGTCTATTTCTTGAGTTAAGAACCCTCTAAAAAAACAAAGACAAAACTGTGTAAATGCTCTCATTCCAGTAACCAACCTTCAGTTACGAAATTAAATATCAGAAACAAAAGGTTGAAATTACATATTTTTAGACATTTTGAATCAGGAGCTGCCCCTCACCATAGATGTAGTATATGTGCCAAATACCCTTATCTTACAAAACTTTTGTTTCGATGAAATAGAGAAATATCGGTAACACGTCCATACTGATCGGTGGCGATTGGAATGTTCCGTTGGACTGCAATCTTGACACTGCTGCACGTAGAAAATATTGATTGGTCTACCCCAAATACTGAATATGGACTCTTCTGATTGCTGGCATTGAACTGGCGTGGAATATACAACTAGAGTTCAAAGGGTTGGGAAACTTACGTATATGATGTTCGTATCTGGATTTTTATCATCTTCCGTCACGCCCCATGACATTAGAAGGTCGTTATTGAACAATCGGAGTTTGATAAGTAGATCGACTAGATCAAAACTATGTTCGTCCCACGAAGCTTCCAACACCGGCCATCCACCTAGATCCTTCAGGATTTTCATCAAAGGGGCGGATCCAACCTCTTCTATTTTACCTATAATTTGAAGAAATGTATTATTTTGTACATAAAACGAGTTCTTTGGTGGCGGGCTGTATCTGTATGTTTCCACAGCAATCGTCCTCAACATTTTCATTTTCACAGACAGGAACTGAATACTGCTTCAGAAGCATGCAGTATGTCCTCTTGTATGAATAAATTAGTTGTTACAAATCATTGTTGGTGTTCACCCTCTGATCAATCAGGTCAAAATATCAACATATACAAATTTTCGAATAATGAAATTATGCTAGGAATTTAACCAATTCAATCTTGTTTGACAGAGCTCATTGAGCTCTGTCAAAGAAAACTGCATTCGTTATATTCCTAGTTTCAATATGAGACTAATCCACTGTTGGAAATTACGCAATGTTGATATGGGTGTTCTGGTGGTTAAATAAAAGTGAAATACCGTCAACTGCTACAAACAACATACACGCTTTATGAAATCAATGATTCGAAAATATAAGTTCAGGGACTTAGTATTCCTGTTTGTATCTGTTGCCGTTGTTGTCACAGTGGTTGGGCGATGTTTTACTCTTTCCAACTGTTTCCACTGGTATTTCATATCAAATCTACTAATTTTTTTAAGGCTTGATTTTTTTGACATTTCTGTGATTTATTTATTCAGAAAATGGTCTGTTTTGAATCAAAGGTTTTGAAGTTGTCCCTGCTTTCTATGCAGTGCTCAGTATTGATACTACCGACGACAAGCATATATCTCGGCAGCTATTCGCTCTGTCCATTACTAGTATGAAAGTTTTTTTCTGGAACCATATAGCCGAGATTCAGTCCACAACCCCTGTCGCTTGGCTTACATGTTGTCAGCGGTCTCAAATGGTGCTGTTATACAAATAATGACTTCCGATAATTATTTACCCTGAAAATTGTTACACTCACCTCGAACGAGGTCAGTATCATGAAATAGGTGTAGACAAATGTTTTAATCAACCTAATAATAAACAATAACTATTTTGATATCGGAAAGAATAAACAAAAACTTTTTCCATTAACAGTTCGTCGGCAACACACCTTTGTCCGCCGTTTTCAATCTTTTAGTTTACGAATGTTTCAACGTGAAATAATATTGATTGGTCAATGACAGATTTAAAATTGACGTTGATTGTTTTGTTTTCTCACATACACTATTAACCTAAATCCCCTTTTCTCTCGTTCTGCCTGTGAAATTTCGGGGATGGGATGGGGGTGGGGGGGGGGGGGTGTTCACCAAAACTGTTAATAGCTATGTGAAAACATTATACCAACGATACTGTACCTAATTTAACTTCAATACATCCCATCCCAATTAATCGGCTTGATTTTAGCCAAACACAAAGTATAATTTGTGTAATGTCATAATATTAAGTAACTATTACCCCCCCCCCCCCCCTACGCTGATAAACAAGCTCTGTTTTACTGCGCCATTTTGCAGAAATAAACACTTTAAACATAAATAAATAAATAAATAAATAAATAAATAAATATAAATAAATAAATAAATAAATAAATATAAATAAATATAAATAAATAAAGCCATTGTTTCTGCGTGGTATCGTTTTATAGAACGTAGATTTTATTTTGTCTTTGTGGTAAAGTTTAGTAATAATGTAATCCCCCAGCCCTACGGGGCTGTAACAATTAATCATTAAGGATCTCTTCTTCACTATTCATTGTTTTTGTTGACTTACAACGGATAGATTATTTTGTATGAAAAGTCTAAAATGACGGAATTAAATTTGTAAAATCCAACGGCATATTGACAGAACTGAATTGACTTTTACGTTGTTTGGTTTATAAAAGACATTAGGAGTTTAAAAAAGGTACTAATGCCGAATGGGCACGTTTGGGTTGAAATCGGAGTACCATTTGGTTCGGGTCTTATAGCTTATTCCAAGCTCTCAGATCACTAGTCTAATCCTGTAAGGAATCGACGCTATTATGGGATGGAACCAGTTTTGATTTTAAATTGACCATCGCCTATGTTTAGACCCATTCGTCTGGAATATTTTATTTGGTTTGAAAAGCGAACATATGGTTCGCTTTTCAAACCAAATAAAATATTCCAGACGGTTGAGCTAAAAATACCATAAACATTCATTTCATTTAGTTTAAACAATATTTATTCAAAGAAAATGCTTTATGTTACAAAACTGAACAACAATTTAAAATGTAGCAGCACAAGACATCCCAATATAACATATATTTAACATTAAACAAATTGCTAACTGAAGGAGGGGTTTGACAGGAAGCTTTGAGCTTATGTGAGTCACCTCCCCGAGTCATTTCTAAATTTTCTCAGTAAGGTGGTATAAAATAGTAGATGGACTCATATATCGCCTCTGGTTGGTCAGTAAGATGACTAGCAGCCTGGCCCTAAGCCGGTTCATCGCGTCAATACACACACAGCGATGGCTATCTAGAGAGCATGAGATGTAGATCGGGGAGTAGATGCATCGTAGATCATTCATATTTAACTTAATAACACTGTACTCAACACACGTTGGTAAATGCGAGTGCAAAAACATTATGCACCAGCTCGGCACCTAACTGGGGAGTGAGTTGTTGGTAGCTCTAGACACAGAATGATGAGCATGGGGAGTCCAACCACTAGGTGACGATACATGATATTGTTTAAACCTTGCATACGAATGGAGGAGATGGAAAGAGTAAAAAGAAGAGGAGCAAAAGAAAACAAGGGAAGCCAACTTGAAGACATACTGGTTGAAGACACACACTCGTAAGTAAGCAGCATATGCACCTTTAATTAGAAGTGAGACGGCAGCAGACTAGGTGGTGCTGAACGTGAAGAAAATGGAAAACAAAGTAAGATCGCAGGGGACACTGGGGGTAAATTCACCCTATAGTAGTAATCGTGCGTGTTAATTGGATCCCCAGCAGTCAATGGAAACGCCAACTTAATAAAATGAAGTCATGCACCACTTCAAAAACAAGACAATTCTCCTGATTGTTCAAGAATTCAGATCCAAAAAGAAGTGTCGATACGTCTATAGTAAATGGAAGTATGATGACAGCACTATTACGAATATTTGAGTAGAATGGACAATGTAGGAAAAAGTGCTCTGGTGTCTCTCACATACCACCCTGACAGGAAGGGGTAGGTGACAGATGATTATCGCATAAATGAGAATTAAGCCTACTACAAAGCAGACGCAATCTGCAATGGTATATTTGTGCTGCGCGTGATTTCGCCCCACTGTAAAACACCGGTGGTCGTTGATCTCCAACATTCAGGAACGTCTTGAAATTGGCCAGAGATGAGTTCTCGCGGACAGATAAGGACAGCTTGTTCCATTGGTCTGTGACGCTGGTGATAAAAGACGATTGATACAATTGTGTCCGACAAAAAGGAACTCTGTGGTTTTCTTTGAATCAATGCTAAAAATTATGCTAAATCAAGACTTGAGTTGACGGAACTTTTGATGACATTACCATTAGAAATGGAAACCAACCACAGCCATAGTTTTATGATTACGTCACGTAAGTCCACTCATTATGATAATATCTCGTTGGTTTAAAGGTGAATTAAATGCTTACTGATTGTAATATCTATAAATGGAGCACGAAATAATATCTGTATATCTCTGTGCGTGAAAGAACAACACATTACACCAACGGCAGTGCGCAAACTCCACGAAAAGTGGGTAAACAAACAGCCCATATCAGCGTCAAACTAAATTAGACTGGTGACCTGAAACCGCGAGCTTAACCAATCGTAAACCAGCGCCCTCTGTCGTATCGTCTTATACACTACTCTCTGTGTCGAAATCGGCGAATCTTTACTGTATTTTTAACGATTAAATTATTGCATATGCATATCGTCACCACCGTATGATTGTTCTTCCCTTCGTCTGCTCGTTGGTATAAAATTGATTCTTTGTGCAAACAATTATTTATTTTATTTTGGTTCGTTTTCTTCCCTCAAAACAAATTATATTCCACCCCCATTCGCCATAAATGGTATCCCACTCCCAGCATCGTATTCCACTGTCAGCGATGACTGACTATTTTTCTTTTATTTGTTTACAAATGGGTTGAGTTGGATCAATTTTAAGGGTTGTTTTGGGAAAACAAATGAGGAGAAAATAAAATAAATACAAAAGATTACTGCTCGGATTCGCGTACGATTTTATCATTTCGTGGGCTAATGTCTCGTGAAATAATACTTCGCGCGCTCCACTGGAGGATAAAAATTGTACTCAAATCCTAGCAGTGAACTATTGTCCATGTAGTCCCTTTTTAAATTATTATTCCTAACTTGGGTTTCGAAATGCACACAGCCCAGCTCTGTGTTGGTTTCGATTTGCTCAAGACAATATTGTAGGATTAGACGTCAAAATCTGATCAACATAACGTCCCCTGAGTTCCAATGTGTTCTATGTGCCAGTAGGAACATCGTCGTCTGAGTGCTATAATGTTCTATGTCCCCTATGGGACATAGAACATTCTAGCACTCAGCCGACGACATAGAACACATTGGAACTCAGGGGACGATAACTCTAATAATCACTCTGTAACGTGCACTATTGCAATAAATCTATTGCAAAGAAGAGCCATGGGAATCGGGCTGGAGTTGTCAAATAAAACTTATCAACAATAACCTTCGTTAACACAGGCCCTGTATAAACGTTTCGTCTTTTTAACTGCATCTATATCATCATCCAGTATTGGTTTTTCGAGAAGTCCTGCAAAACAAAATAGCGCGAGTTAAAGTCTACAGGATCTCAATGAATCGTTAACAGCTCTATTAGTCAGTCTGAATATACCGCACATCTAATAATAATAATAATTGTTTTATTCGTTGGCCTTCCAGACCCCCACAAGACATCTCACCTCACTCTCTCCTAATCTTGAAAATATTAACTTTTGATATCCTGTACTTTGTGTAAAGGGGTAAATAATAATTTTGAAAAAAACTCAACCAACCCCACTTACAGAACGAGGCTGTGTTTATGGCAACCTTTTGTCGGATATTACCACTGAAATGTGTTATTGTATTATTCAGTAATGTATCGGTTTCCAGGGAGACAGTAAATAAATAGACAGAACGTGGAGCGTGCTTGAATCTGCGGGTGTTTTACATAACGAGTTGGAATAGCGTAGTCACATTTCGCGAGAGCCATAGGCTCGAGCGATATATGTCTACGCCGTTCCAACAAGTTATGTAAAACACCCACCGATTCAAACAAACATCGCGTTCTGTGTTTATTACACATCCCATAAACAACTTTTAATTCCGATGTTTAAATCCATAGACGAAGAGTCCGTTTGTTTTGCTTGTATCTGTACTGATCAAATGGATCTGTAAAAAATCAAAACAACCTTTTGGGAACCAGTCTATGTTACATTCGTTATCTTTTCTATTGGGCGTGTTTGTTGAAATTCATGTCGCTGTTTCTCTTAGGTTGCTGTCCATTCACACCTAACCATTTGGTGGCTATTACTGTTAGTGAAAATATAAATACAAATTTCGGCAGATTTACAAAACAGTTGGAGAAACATTTTTAAAAGAAGTCAGAAGCATGTCAAGATGTCCGAAGATTTACCGAAATAAAGTTGACCAAATAACGCGATCCGCAGACGAGACGGCCTCGGTACTGGGTTATTGTTGTGATTGGAAATGATTGTTTTTTTTTTAAAAATATTATCTCATTTTTGGCGGCGATTTCATTAAATACAAGGGTTTAAGGTTTAACCCTTTACCCAACGCAGACGATATCAAAATTTATTATTTTAAATATCATTTTTTTAAATTTTAATAAAAATTTCAACAAAACCATATCATGTGACCCCTCGTTGGAACGAGCTCGACGAGCTCGTTCCCATGGTGCATAAATATGTGACGTTAACCACCAACAAACAAACAAACAAACGAGCTCGTTCCAACGAGGGGTCACATGATATGGTTTTGTTGAAACATTTTGAAAAATAATATTTTTTCAACTGCTGAATTTGCATATTACGCGGGCGGATGCGGCCGATTCGTTGGGTAAAGGGTTAATGGATGTATAATAATTGATTTTAAACAATCAGGAAACAGACAATAAAGTGGATGAGAACAAATAGTACACAATAAACAATTAAACATCCGTGTTTACCTCTAAGTTCCACTTGAAGGTCTCTTTCGAGCTTTGTAAATGTGTCGAATCCTGATGCATCATCTGGTATTGAGTGCTTTTCCAGCCAACCACCACATGCGTATTCATAAAAGTCTTCACATGGGTCAGCACTATAATTCATCGCTTGTATCACCTGACTAGCTACAAACCACAAACAAAGGTAATTAATTCCAGGCATGGTTTTGCTCTGTTTTATTTTTTTTATTGGTGCTCAGCCCCACATCAGCAGCGAAGGCTATATTGTAGCGACAAACGGTAATGGAGAATAAAAAGATTTCAAGAGAAAATTTGTTTTTTTAAAATCAAGACAAATGAACATTAGTATGACAGTGTAATAAATTGAGAAGGCAGTAGTGAATAATGAGACCAAAATGTGAAGGGATAATGTGTCACATCAACCAGATGACAAAAATACTTTTTGTATATGAGATGCGGTTAAAAGAATAAAAACAACTAAAACTTATTAAAAAGGTTGTGAAGGAGAGAATCTGGAGAGAAGTGATATTGTAAAATAGTTCTGTCATAGATGCTACTATTATTATCATTGATGTGTATCTGGGTGGGACGGGGGAAATCTCACCCGAGGGGCAAGATATTTGAGCCAGACACGAGGCTTGCCGAGTGTCTGGCTCAAATAGCTTTCCCCGAGGGTGAGATTTACCCGTCCCACCCAGATACCCATAGGGGATGATTTTTCTCCCTCCAACTTAGGGGTGCGACTCCATTAATAAGAAAATACCATATTTTCCAGGAAAAAATATTTCTTAGTGCGTTCAATCTAGGAGAAAACCAATAAGATGTTTGGAAAGCTTGTCGAGAAGTGTAGTATATACCACAACTGATAGAGCAATTTGAGGTGTGCTGAAGCTTTTCTTGGAGTGTTCTGGTTTCGATTTTCGTCGATAAAGTCAGTCGTCGTATTTACGGAAGCAAAACGGCCTTCCATTTTGTTTGTTTATAATGTGCAGACGTGATTTGCGATGATTAAATAGTTCCGGTTCTAATTAAATATGCAAATAGGTTGGTCACGTGGGTGGGAAAGAGATAGCTGTCACGTGGGTTGGGTGAGACAGGCATATCTCTCCCAGCTATCCCACATGATTTTATATTTTTCTCAGTACCTTAGTGGTGGGAGAAATTATAATGTGGCCATCGGATGTCTTTAAAATCAGAACAATCAAATAGAATGTGCTCGGCTGTCAAAGGACATCGACAGAGAACACATTCTGGCCGCATATTACCCTCTAACGAAAAGGAACGTGTAAGTCGTGTATGACCAATATGACATCGCGTCAATATTAAACGGTGTTTGCTGCAAAGGTTACCAGACGTATTGACAATAGGTCGGAGTGCCATTTTACGTGTTCAAGAAGTCAAACAAATTTTTAGTCGACTGCAGTTTGTTTATAAAATAAATGCATGTTACATTGGTGGAAAGAAAGCAGGATGGGCCTGGAAAAAATCCTACAGAACACACTAACAACATCCTGTGTCGGTAGTAAGGGCGGCCACCAAAGGTATATCTATGGCACTGATTCAATTATTTATTTATTTACTTTAACAGCCAAGGTCATATCGTGTCTGTGACAGTTTTACGGGTGGAGGAAGCCGGAGTACCCGAAGAGAACCACCGAGCAACGTCGAGCGGCTGCCAGCTCTCTAACATCGTAACTCCGCACTGCAGCACAGGTAGGGTTAGACTGGTTGAAGACATGCGCACCATCGACGTACAGTACGCCTTAGTCCACGGCGTCATCGTGCCCCCATGTGGACAGTTGGGGTGAAGTGCCTTGCCCAATGACACAACGCGGGAGTCCACCCGAATCGATCGCTCAGACAGTCACTCATCCAACCAAGGACTAACCGGGTGCGATGTTGGTTAACTTCGGTGATCTGACGAGAACCGGTTACTGCAACGCCACCGCGCCTCACTGACCCAATTAACGGTCAGGCTGAATGATGTCGGTATATTGCACTTAGATAAAAACAGATAGATTAATCGATTGATTACTGTTAATCCACTAGCCTTAGCGGGTTGAGACTCTTTGCAAACGGAAGTATTTAATAAGATAAATACTTCATACCGTCGCGATTGACTCGCGACGGTATGAAGTATTTATCTAATTAAATGCAGTCTTTTGTAAAGATACAATGTATTACTGAAGAAAAAACAATTATTATTATTTATTATTTATTGGTGTTTAAGGTCACATACTTATGGACAATGGCCAATCGTGACCGTGACAGGTTTACGGCTGGAGGAACCCGGAGTACCCGGAGAGAACCACCGAGCACTGACGAGCAACTGTCAGCTCCCCAACATCATGACTCTGTTCAGTCTCCGCTCAATCAGGGTTACAGCGGTTGAAGACACGTGCACCATCGACATGCAGTACACCTTAGTACATGGTGTCATCCTGTCCTCATGCAGGCAACCGGGATAAAGTGCCTTGCCCAAGGACACAACGAGGGTCGTCCCGGACGGGGATCGAACTCGGAACCTCTAGCACAGAAGTCCAACAGTCTACCACTGAGCCACCGCGCTCCAGAAAAAAAAACAATGCCTCACTGATAATGAAGAATAAAAGGTGGTCCAAAAAACAATTTATAAAACCTTATTGACAAAATAAGTAATAATATGTATTTTTTTTTTTTTGTTTATTTCGTCATCGTGCTCTTCACAGCCGCAATGGCTTTCCTTCACAAGTGAAAACAAACTTTTTTGATGCCAAAATAATGTTTTGGTTGAAGAATTGATAAGAATATTTATCAGTGTCACCACTACCAACAAAAGTGACCATTTTGGCTGTTTGTTTAGCGAATGCGTTTCTACAGTAACTTTCAAGAGTTTATGCTTGCTGGGAAATAAATTATCCAACCTCACGTCCAAGACTCTTATATCAATGGAAAGAACAGTATCTGTATTATAGGTTACGATGTACACACTGTTGATATAAAGAACAGAAAAAGAGTTACGGAACATCAAATGTGGTGAAAACGCCATCTTTTATTTTTAAATGGGTTTCAGCAGAGAATAATAGTTAAACGTTCAAACGAATTGGGGAAAATTGTTAAAAAAACAGCTTCTGTATCAAAAAAATGTAAGCGTCATTTATCACAAAATTAGCTTAACACGGTATATTTTGCTTCCTTGTGGGCGCGGTGGCTCAGTGGGTAGAGGTGCAGGCTGCAAGCCGAGCAAGACATTCCCCCCCCCCCCCCATTGCTCACGTGGGGACATGGTGACGTTGTGCACTAAGGCGTAGTGCACGTCGATGGTGCACTGTCTTCAACCAATACTAACCCTGCTTGTGTGGAGTTAGTATGTTGGGGAGCTGACAGTTGTTCCGGGTACTCCGGCTTCCCCCACCCGTAAAACTGTCGAAGTCATGATTCGCCATTGTGCAGAAATATGTGACCTTGAACACCAATATATAAATGTTGCTTCCTCCTGCAAGAACTCGTATTGCAGAAAATATACTTCGCAAATGCATGTTACAAACGCATGTGGCAACGCATGAATCATATCATCCATCCCTGACTTTTCGCGACATGAAAATAGACTTTCGATACTGTTATCGCCTCTGAAATTATTAGACATGCCAGGAAATCCTAATTAAGAAGCATGCAATTGTTGAAAAACACACGTGACATCAATAGAAAATAAGGAGACATTTCCTTTTGTTGCTTTTAATATACGAAAACAACAGACAGCTCTCGGTGCTGTCTGTTGTTTTTGTTTATTAAAAGTTACAAAAGGAAACTTGACATTTTATGGCAAACTAATTAGAAGTAACTCTGTATCTGTCCACTTTTGTCTTTTATTTGGCGAATCTGTTGTGACAGTAATTTGCAAAGTTTATTCTACCCAGAAAAAAGCTAATCTTCGCTCCTAAACTTTCATATTAATGGGAAGGACAGGATCTGTACTATTTCCCACGATACATACACTGTTGATATAATGAACACGAACAAAAAATAAAATACAGAATATCAAAAGATAGTGAAAGCGCTGTTTTCTTATTTTTAAATGGCTTTCAACTGAGAATAATTGTCAAACATTCAAACTGACAGTGGAAACAAAAATGTAAAATACAGCTTATGTATTTTTGTACCATTCTACAGGAAAATGCCTGAAGTTTGTGAAATGATGCGCACATCGATGATAAAAATTGGCTAACATTTCGAAATTCAATTATTAATATGAAATTCCCATACCCGTAGTGTTAAATTCACTGACAGCTTTAGGATATTAAGGGGACCTAACTTTGTCGCAAATCTCTTTCAATGATGAAAATTGTTAGCCAAACTGTGAAACTACTTTTCACCAGCAATTTTCACAGTCATAATTATGGAGCCAACATGCATCTGATATGCATATTTTCTGTGGAGTACGATAACTACTGTTGTCAGTGGAAACTGCAAAGATCGTTTCATATATATAATATGGATTACCATGTATAGTAGTAATAATAATAATACTTCACTCAACCGCTGGTTTGTCATGGTTCTCATATGGGAAGGTCGTGTTTCTCCTTGTCCTCCCAAATGTCGTGCTCTCCTCTCGCATTATTTTTCTCTTCCAACACCAAGAAACCAATTCTCTCCTTGATATTAACCCTTTCGCTGCTACAGGTCCAAACTGAGTACGGAACCAACTGTTGACGGCCTGTGCGATAAGTCCGGTCCGTACCCCAGTACGGAGATACCACATACATGTACATGTACAGGGAACGGATATCATAGCTCGTTGTTATTCTCATTAGAACGCATGTTATACGAAATGCAAGCGACAGAGGATATGGCATTATCCATTTCATCTCAACCATTCTTCGCGTCTATGTAAATTCCGAAATACCCGAGGCAACAACGAACTCAATAGTCCAAACTTGTCCCAACATATATAATTGTTTTTTGTTGTCCTGTGCCACACGGCGACAAAACAAAACAAAAATTACATAACGGCCTGTGGAGCAAAGTTTGGACTACGTGGTCAGTCCATTAAATAGGAACTAAATTCAAGTCGCCTAGACGTCTTTTTTTTAGATTTATGGAGTGTGGCTGGGAGTTCTTTTGGAAACATTAGTGAATTCAGTTAACGTTGTTCCAATATACAGTACGTGGAGAATGAATTGTAACAAAATCACCCGTAGAGTGGAGGTATCACCCAAAGTATCACTTTCAAATTCTGCACATATGGACAAAAATCACCATCAATGTTTCAGCCAATGGACCCCCGGGTTTAACCCGGAGGTCCATTGGCTGGAACTTTGCTTGTGCTTGTTATGGTTTGCAACAAATCTGCAATTATTTCTTGGGTGGAATCGCCACTCCAGGGGTGATTTAGTGATAATACACTATCCACGTACTGTGTAATAACAGTTTTAAATTTACAGATACGTGAACGTTATTGGCGTTTTCATTTTTTTTTTCACTTTAAACCCATTCCCTCCAACAAATGGTTCAGCACAGGATATTACCAAATTGCACAGCAGCGAAATGGTTAAACCCGTATCTCATTCTTCCATTTTCACCGAGCATCATAATAACTCTCGCCTCTGTATCATCCAATAACCACATCGTCTTCATTCTCCCATCCGACTTCCCAATTATACTCCAAGTGAATCGTACTCTATACCAGATATATTTTGGGGGATTCTTAGAGAGAGGGATGGTCTAAGTTTCCATTTCTCCCAAAGTACACCTTTGGCACTCCATGTCACCGTCTTTCATAATCGCACCCCCTAACTCCACCGACCTCTATAACATCGGTGTGAAGAACAGTGAACCCCCAATTTTCAAGAATTATACTGAACAGATCAAGTTAATGAAACAAAACCAATAACTGTTTTTTTGACTTAGAATCAAACACACGTAATTGTATTGAATCATAAATTTACCTGCCAGTACGCATTCTTTGGTTTTACAAATCGATTGTGTACCGTCTGAAATAAAAAAGAAAAAATATTATTACCACGTTCAAGGGTATTGCAAGTACATTTTCAGAAACGTACCAAGCTGTTAAACCTACATAAACGTCTGGGAGTCAGGTCGATAATAAGAAATCGATTGCATTATCGACCGGACGCGTTCCATGACGTCACTACTTTCTACAGCGTTCCATTTTGTTTCTACAGCCCATCGAATGCTGGAGGAATAAAGTGTATAGTGAGATAAACATGAAATGTTCAGAGAGTAGGGTTTTTTTGGTTAGGTTTGATATATATATCAATTTAGTACACACCTGGACAGTGGGGACTTAATTCAATTCCATTGTAAGGTGGGGTCTAACTTTTCAGGCGCTACCATGCCCAAAGTTAACGGTCGAAACTGGCCAGGCCATTAACAGAAAATATCATTCAGTTTTTTATGTTCCAATGAGACTAAAATCATTCTTCTCTGATTGGACGAGAATTCGCTTAGTATATTCTATGTTTACGGCTCAAGTGGCAAATGTTACCGTCTGACGTCACAACGTGAAATATTTTCAATGACGTCGTCCGTTTCGAAACTGCTTCATCAACGGAGTGACTAGCAAGCCGTTTAATTTTTCTGCATGTTTCACGTGTGCAACAGACGGTGTTCCGGGTGAAGTGTTGTTTAAATTACAAACTGATTTACGATTTGAACTAAGATGGAATGAGTTTATCTGGTATATTGATAATTTTTATCCAGTGCAGTTGTGGATACACGAACGGTTTATTTACTAAACCTGTGATCGTTAAAAGTTGCCTTGAACAAGGCAACTTTTAACGATCACAAGTTCAGTAAATAAGCCTCTCGTGTTTCACGATGTAGGGTTTGGGCCATGGGTAGTGTCTTATTGGAACATATATGTTATTGTGATGAACCGACGGTAACATGGTCTGAGGTTTGCGGCTCGGAGTGTATGTTCAACCTCGACGCTCCGGGTCTCGATTGAACATAAGCTCCGAGCCGCAAACCTCAGACCATGTTATCGTCAATTCATCACAATAACTTATAATGTTTTCAAAGTTTACTTCAAAAGCATAGCTTATATCCCCTCATCGTTGAAGACAAAAATGAAAAAGTCGAGTTTTCAAAAATTGTTTTGCAACCGTCTACTAATCATGTAGGTAAAGGGTTGGATCAATTTTGGAGCAGGGACGGCCTGACCATCAAGGATGTACCATACGCTAAAGTTAAGTTACAGACCTATCAACAAACCTTTTACTAATATTAATAGTATTTCACTTCAATGTTATTTTAGTTTATTTAATAGTTATGGTTTTCTGTCCCTGAATAGCCCATTATCAAACTCGGCAGATATGGCTTCAAACTCGGCACAGTACTAAGTAAAACAACAGGGTAATAATTAATTACAGTACGTGGAGAGTGGACTGTAAAAAAATCACCCGCAGAGTGGAGTTATCACCCAAACTATAACTTTCAAGTTCTGTCCATATGGACAAAAAATACAAGAAATGGTTCAGCCAATGGACCTCCGGGTTCAACCCGGAGGTCCCTTGGCTGGAACTTTTCTTGTACTCGTTATGCTTTGCAACAAATTTGCAATTATTGCTTGAGTGGAATCTCCACTCTGTGGGTGATAATACACTCTACACGTACTGTAGTGCACGGTGGTATCTAATATTACTGTTTCTGAGTCATTTTACACTGTACCTTCCACCAGAATGCCCAATAGCATATTTAGTGTGGAAGATTTCGCTTCAGTTTGACAACAGTATCAATAGCAAAACTGTATGTAACTGTTTCGACGATGTTATTCAATAAAGGCTGTAAGAGCGTTTCTTTATATCATTTTATGCCACATTTCATTTTTTGTTCACCAGTTTCAGTCTGGTGATAAAACCATTACACACTTTTGTTAAAGCTTTGTCGGTGTGTTTGCTTGCAAAATTAACCTCGGGTATACATGGGACGTGTGGAGTTAATGTGAAAACGAACTTGAGGTAGTCAATCTAATATTGAATTATTAATGATTTTTCGTGGCATTTTAACATAATATTGCCGAGTTCGTAGATATTATCGGTCACTCACTCCGTAGGAAATACAATGTCAAGCAATTCCTTACTGGAGGCAGAGAAGCTCTCGTTCAATATGGAAACGACTAACACCGTATAAATAAATACGGGGAGACGATTTAGATTTTTACTCACTTCCACACAGCAGGTTGTTGTATGGGTTGTTTAAGAAGTCTACAGCAGTACAGTTCTTCATAACACCGTTCTGGAAACATTTTATCTGTGTTTCTGTGAAAGAATAAAACAAATTCATATCTATATTTCGTACATATATTCATGTTACAATAAATATGTATTGAGTAGTAAATTACCCGAATCAACCTTGTATCAGAATCAACATCTGTATCCTGCAGCTGCAGTATACAAGAACATGAATAGTTGTGATTTATTTACGTTACTATTTATAGAACATTTGAAGTTCGTGTGTGAGTACGTATACGTCTCTGTATGTGAAAGAAGGGGTCGGGGAAACCTCTTCTCAAAAGTATAATTAGTAAATTATTGAACAATATTACGTTCGAGTTTAAATAACACGCCGTTTACAGCGAACAGTGTTTACGGAATATTGAACAAACGCGCGAATTAAGTTCATTCTGGGATCGAAAATAAATCAAGACAGCCATATACAGTTTCCAGCGAAACCGCCTGCGTTTTATGAATATGAAAATGAAATCTGAAAATAAAATACCACTTAATGAAGTTATTGACACAACTGTTGTGAATTGTCAGCTAAATCTACCATCACCATTATATTTATGCATAAAAAGTCCAATCGGAGTTTCGCATTTCGTCCCCTGAGTTCCAATGTGTTCTATGTGCCAGTAGGCACATAGAACACATTGGAACTCTGGGGACGATTTGTTTCTGAGGCTAAATCTCGATTCGTCTGTGTATCTGAGACTCGGTCTTCATTTCTAAGGTTATATCTCGACTCATCATCCAAATAAATTGCAAACACTAACGTGCGATCTCAACAAAGCGAGATCGCGCGTTAGTTGTTGCAATTTATTTTGGAGAATATTGCTGGCGTAGTAAAACAGGAAAGACAGAAAAGCATCACAACGCCTTTTTCCTAGGCCACCCCTAGATGTCCTACCCGACGCGTCATTTATCATCGACTATTTACGATCAACTTACCTACAGTTTTACCTTCCGTGTAAGTAACAGTAAATCTGGAGCTGCTGCGCTTACGAACGTCGCATGAAAATGGAAGGTTTGATCCGACATATGTGATATAAGGTGATCGACCATCTTTTGAAGATTCAACAAAAATAAACGAAGGCATCTGGTCCGTAGCGGTGTCTTTGATGTCGTGTAGAGAAGGACTAGGATGTGAAGTGCTATATGATACATAAATATCGACAGTGCCACATTCTACAGAAGTCTGGAATGAAAATAAATATCATTTCTGGACGTTTTTAAAACTACGTACACGGTGGCTTGCTTGAATCTGTGATGTGGAGGTTAAAGGTTTGAAACAAGAGTAAGGCACGTGCTTTGTATTCTCGTGCCAGACACTTCATCCAGCTTTTTAGACAGTGAACAAGGTTGGCCCCGATATCTCCCAGAGCGCATACAGAACTGAATAAACCAAAACACATAGTATGCTGTACGCGTTCTTACCTGGATTGGGGCGATATGCTTGCGGCTTTATGTGTATGCTGGCGAGTGTATGCATTATATTTGTATTCGTATTATCCGTCTAGTCTGTAGTACGTTCACCGTGTTTGTGTAAGTTAGGGTGTTTTTGGCTGTGTGTCTCGGTATAGGTGAGTATGTGTGTGTATGGAGGTGTATATGTTTGAGAGGGTTGATGTGTCTGTTAGCTGAACGGGCATATCGTCGGCTGAGTGCTAGAATGTTCTATGTCCCATAGGGGACATAGAACATTCTAGCACTCAGCCGACGAATTATGTGTGTGTTTGTCGCACAAAGTAGATTTCATAAAGCAGAATAGTCCGCAACCGACCACGCTGCTAATGGTTCATCAAGCTAATTGTGTCCGCAGGCGTAGACAATGCGCGAACATAAGCGTTTTTTGCAGGATATTCAAGTCTGTAAAGAGCAAGCCGACGTAAACGCACTGTAGTAAGATGCTAACGCATTCGTTTAACGTCTTTTGGGCAGAACAGGCTTGCGAGCACAATCGACTTTGGTTGTATAAATGTATTCGGCCAGATGACACAAACGATCTGTGCGTAATATTGGGAACGCGCGGCTCATTCGTTGGGGGATTATACTTCTGATCGACAGGCCGTCGGTACGGTCCTAACCCTCGTCACCTGGCTTGTGCCATTGTGTGAGTCACTTCCAACTGCCCAGTTGAGAGCACAGTGACGCCCTGTACAAATAGAATAATAAATTTGTTTGAGATCCTTACTGTAATACGTTTACAACGTGCAATCAAATGTCTCGTGTTTTGCGACTGATGTACTGGATAGCCCATTGATCGCATATAAAAACGGGTTTCAACCGCCTCCACTTTAGGAAGGCGCATGTTGCTATAAATAATCAATGCTCAAAAGGAAATACGCCGAACGACACTCACATGTGGATGGGTTAATCGATATGGCACGAGTGCCTGCGCCAAAGAATAAAACGAGATGCCGGATCACACGCGCGTGTCGTTCTGTGTTTATTACACCGATTCGCGTCTATAGAGAAAACAATTATTCGGAGGGCACTCAGCAATTCATTTGACAACTCGTCCGCTGAATTCCAATATGTTCTATGTGCAATCATGCACATAGAACACATTGGAACTCAGTGGACGAATTATCAACAAAAACATATTTTATCGCCAACCAAATTTGTGAGG